>CAMOHE010046940.1:0-16293 GCA_946598075.1 Artocarpus hirsutus
TTATCACTACATGACATCACAATCTCATAATTCTTGAATCTTGAATCATAAACATACTTGACTTGAAGGTGATCAAATAATATAATTTAAATATTGCATGCATCACACATTATTCATCACATCATCATCATGGCATTTCACATCATTTCATAACATAGCATATCACATCATAACATATAACAGTGTAATAAATCACTGATCATGCATTTTCATAAATTTTATGAAAATATTTAAAATTAATTTATTTTTAAACTATTCATACTGTAGGCGAGATTCCTACTTACCTAGACTCCGAACTGAGCGGGTCTAGTTGCATCTCGCTGTATTTGCAGTTTGCGCAGCATCCTCAGCAGTGCTCCTCGAGCAGCCGTGGATGGCTAGGAATGCTCCATGGAGATTCATTACTGCTGAAAACATCATTCTAGACTCCGTTACTACATTTTGAGTCGCCTCGATCCGCGTACAGTCGGTATCAGATGATTTTTATCGGAGTGGAATTTGCTCGAACGAAGGTCACCATCGTATTTAGAGCATTGAAATGAGTCGGGAGGCGGTATCGGATCGTCGATCAGAGGTCCGGATCACAAAAACCCGAAGTGACGGTTGACTAGCCGTTGACCGACGTTGACCAGCCGTTGACCGCCTTTGACGGGCGTTGACCGGCGGCGATTGGTCTCCGTTGATGGCTAGGCTCGAGCCTACCCTCCCTAATTCGACCCTTCTGAGTTCAATGGCGATGTCAATTTTGTCCAATTTGGCCTCTAACATAGCGAATCGAAGCTCAAAGTGGGCGGAAAAAATGGAGACTCTGATCTCCTACCTCCGGCGATGGCTCGGCCAAATTGGCTTGGGGGTTTTGTTACTCGACATCCTCTGAGTATTTCCCCTTATTTGGTGCTCCTCAACGTGGCATGGAACGGTGGTTTCGTGGTGCTCACGGCGGCAGTAAATGGTGGAGGCTGTTCTCCATCCGGCGGCTGTTGTAGCGTGAAATTGGGTGAGGGAAAAGCTTCCCCGTCCTCTTCTGGCCATAACCCAGCCTCCAATTTGACTCAACGGTGGCGAGATGGCCAAAATTGCTAACTCACGGCGGCTCCAAGGCAGCGGCGGTGGAACTCCGATGAACGACGACGGTGGCATGAAATTGGTGAGGGGTTTTACTCCCCGTCGCCCTCTGAGTGCAATGGTTGTGGCGGTGTGACACAACGCCGCCGTGAACGGCGGCATCAAGGGGGTGGCACGGCGACGAAATACGGTGGCTCCGATGAAGCTCCTCCGGCCAAAATCAAGCTGTAATATTGATGCCATTCTCTTCGTCTCTTCGTTCTGAGTCCGTTGACACCGAGATCGTGTCGATCGGAGCTCGGACGGAGGAGATATCACGTCGAAAAGATTACGCTTTTCGACGGCTTCAACCGATGCGTGTGGCTTCCTCCGGTGATGTTTTGGGTGGCACGACACACCGTCGGACTCAGCTCTTCGAGACCTTTCCAACGGTGTGGGAGGTGTCAAAAATGGAGGTCGAATTTTGGACTGTGTTTGAGGAGAGAGAGAGTAGAGAGAGAAAGTAGAGAGAGAAGGGGGAGCTGATTTGATTGGGTGAAATCTGATTTTTTTTTTTGTATTTATAGACCATTTTGTGGTCTGCACAGTCTAAACCGTGCAGTACCCGGTAGATCAAATTTGATCTGTAACTTTTAAATTTTTGTGAACATAACTGTACTTTTGAAACTGTAATTTATCTGCACTTTTAAAAATAATCACACAGATTTACAATTTTCTTGTTGTATTATTGCATTACTGCCATATTCTTTTTGACATAGAAATCATTTTCATAAATTTATCCATACTATATGGATTTTGTGATTTAATTTTGAAACAATAAACTTTGATACATTTATTTTTAAAATCGATGATTAATTATTTTCACAACTGTATACATATATGTATATATGTATATGAATTCTAAGAAAGATATTGTGCATTTAAAACTTTGCTCAATATAACTATTTTATTTATTTATTTATTTTTAACTTTTAAAATTTCAAAATTTATAATATATACTTTTTATTAAAAATTCTCATACTGTAAACTTCAAATTTTATTTTAAAAACAATAGTTGTAATTTGTAAAAGTTTTGTAATTAAATTGACTATCTGAAAGTCAATTTAATTTAAATTCCAAACTTAGCACAATTTTGTGCTTCACTAAATACTTCTTGTAAAGAGCCATTTATGGATCCACATCTTACCAATAGATCAATGTTTGTGGACTCCATCAATGCTCTTCTTTTTCCTTATTATTCACTATTATTCTAATAATTGATATTATTATTATTATTGTCATTACAACAATAATAGTAAACTTTCCATAATTATTAATGTGTATAATAATTAACTATACACATTCAAAACATTGAAATTCTTGCATTCGTAAACTTGGTGCTCATCATTTTTAATTTATGGTATGAAGCTCATGATTATTATTGATCTGGGTTTCTTTTACTGAACTGCTATCATATAGGAATTTTCACATAATTTTAGTAAGGTGGAAATTTCACTTTTGCCAATAACATCATCTTTTTGGCTCATGTATATAATTAATAAATCATAAACTCTTGGTTTAGCACATCAAATAATTATTTTTAATTATTTTAATGTACTATCATAACATTACATTATTACATGTTTCATAAATAAAGCACATAATTTTGTGCATTCACAAACATTAATTATTTCTAAGGTCTTACGGCTATCAAGACCTTTAAATATGCATATTAATAAATGCTAAACTTGTACTTTCTTAAGTACTTAGCTAAGTCATGAGGGAAAAACCCGCAATTAATTATAGTTATTAACGTTTGAATTTTTCGGGTCATTACATTTATAAATTATGAGAATGATATATATAGGTTTTTCTATATATAGTCTTCACGACTTCTCCATCATAGATGTTCTTTTCTTATATATATGACTTTCTCGTACTCATAAACTGCACAAAACTATTAAGTTTTCTAACTCTTAAAAGGAAAAAAATTGGAAAATAACTATGCCCAAATAAATTCAAGATGTCACGTGTAGAAAGTTGTCATGGTCATTTCTATAATAATATATAAATTACATAAGATTATAGTTTATAGACTTCATAATTTCTCCCTGTTCTTTTCTTATTTGACTTCCTTATATGTAAAAGTTGCACAAAACAATTTAGTCTTCTAACTCTAAAAAACGAAAAAAAAATTGTAAAATAAGCATGCCTAAATAAATTCAGGAATAAAGAAAATAAAAGAGCAGAAGCAAACCATTTCTCTTCTCTCTCCGTTGCAACCTTCCAGGGATTCATTCCTTTTTTATTGTCTTTGTTGAGAATTTATTAAAGTGACTACTCTAAAATCTAAAATTAGCATAATCTCGTTCATTTTGCACTGAACGACGACTATATGATCATGCGGGGTTATTTCGAGGTTGCGTGTTTTCGGTCTGAGGTCGAACAAGATTGTTTCAAGGCTGTGCAAATTAGAATTTTTTAAAAGCCATTTTGCTGATAAGATTTTCCGATTTTTCAATTTTATAATTTTTATCATTTGCCGTTAATGTCCGTAACCAATAATGTTGAACACGTTGGACGTGCATTTAGTGAGAATTTGGCATGATATCATTTATATGTATGCATTGTTCAAAATGAAAGACTTTTCTACGACTCTCAAGTCAATGAACTTGCATGGAGTCATATTCATTTGTCCTTTTTTTTCATTTGTACGAGACATGTGTTCCACGCCTGTGAATAGTATTATCTCCTAATACTATCAACTAAATGGAAGCATGTTCTATGCATGTGCAAAGTTTCTAAAAGAGTTTAGTTTCATAATTTTTTATGCCCTCGAGTGTTTACTTTAGTACAAAAAGTTAAGCACAACGAACTGAAATACATGTTTAAACGAGTGGAACATATTAGAGTAATAAAGATTTTAGATGACAAATTAGATTAAAAAAAATATTTAGAATGTATAGATGAGGAAATGGTGGACAACGTAGAAAAAAAAAGGTATTTATGAGATAATAATTGAAAGGATTGTGCAAGAAAAAAATGCTTAAATAGGGGAGAACAATAATTTTAATGGTAATATTCAAGAAAAGCTTTTTTGGGATCAACAATTATTTAGTATTTGAACAGAAGAACATTAATATTACTCCGATGGATGACAACCTCAATGAACTGACATGTTATTAAAAACAACAATTACAACCCCACCTAGAAAAGCTGGGCGTTATTACAATTGGGGCCATCTGTTGTGAGAGTGGGGTGCTTAATAGGATTGCTCTCCAAATTTCGAAGAGAACACCAAAATGAATCTTATCTATATGAAATGACTGGCAAAGAGGCATCATCAGTAACCTCGATGGTTATGGGAGAGAGACCTGTCACGTCTACTTAGGTACAACGGAGACAAGGACAAGTTTTGTTTAGAGCGATTCTATTTAACGCCATAGAATTATAATCTTACTACTAACGAAACAGTAGGATCCAATCTAAAAGGTTCACTACATGCTAAATTGGGGCCTATAGTTTTATACGTAACGGGGTCATAACCTATAGGGATGAAAAGAATTTTCTTTTGTTTATGTAACACAAGAGAGAAGAAAGACAAGAATGAAGAAATTAAAAGAGCAAAAATAAACAATTTTTCGTCTCTCTCCACTGCATGTTTCCAGGTTTTTATTTATTTATTTTTATTCTTTATTCACTTGTTGTTTTATTTTTGCTCAGAATTTATAAAAATGACTACTTAAAAATTTGAAATTGGCAAAATAATTGTTTGTTTTGCACTGGACCCCTATAGAAGTATTTATATAAAGTGTGTTCTAAGCTTATTGAATCTAAATGTGTCTACTTATAAACAATATTATAAAACTATCTAGTTTTAAATTTTGCTGATTTGGAATGCCAATTATATCACAATGCTTAATTTTGGAAGCTTAAACGATTTTTGGCATTTCATGAAAGATTCACTAGCTTGAACAATTATCATCCAAATTTTATACCCCAAATATATAGCAGGACTTCAACAATTTCCATCCAATTCGAATTTTGGTAATCTTAATATGGGTTTTTTTTTTTTTTGCTTCATTTGATCAATTCAATTACACGTTGACTTCACATGTGTAAGCTTTTATGATCCAGATTTTTTATTCTTTACTATTAAAATATGTTTTTCTTTGCTTCATTTGATTAATTATATTGAATCAACTTTAGTAAGAATTTATTCAAGTTATGCTCTAGTTTTCTAATTCCAAAAAGAAAAAAAAATTGGAAAATTATTATGCCTACATAAATTCAAGATGTCATGTTTTGAAAGCTGTCAAAGCCATTACTGCAACTTATAGGTATGAAAACTCATATAAGAAAAGAACATCTATTATAGAGAAATCGTGAAGATTATAAAAATTAAATAAATTTAAGATATCATGTGTTGAAGAAATCGTGAAGATTATAAAAATTAAATAAATTTAAGATATCATGTGTTGAAAGCTGTCAAAGCCATTACCATAATGGTATATAAGTTATGGTAACGATATATGTAAGATTAATTTTTATAATCTTCACAATTTCAACATAATAGATGTTCTTTTCTTATATGAGTTTCTCTTATGCATAAGTTGCACATAACTATTTAACTTTCTAAGTCCAAAAAAGAAGAGAATTTGTAAAATAAAATGCCCAAATAAGTTCAAGATGTCATCATAGAAACTTATCATAGTCATTACCATAATGATATAAATTGCGAGAATGATATATATAGGTATTTTTATAGTCTTATCATAGTCATTACCATGATGATATAAATTACGAGAATGATATATATAGGTATTTTTATAGTCTTCACGATTTCTCCATAATAGATGTTCTTTTCTTATATGAATTTCTCGTACTCATAAATTGCACAAAACTATTAAGTTTTCTAACTCCTAAAAGGAAAAAAAATTAGAAAATAATTATGCCCGAATAAATTCAAGATGTCACGTGTAGAAAGCTGTCATGGTATGATATATAAATTACTGTAATGATATATATAAGATTATAGTTTATTGACTTCATAATTTCTCCCTATTATATGTTCTTTTCTTATTTGAGTTTCTTACATGCAAAAGTTGCATATAACTATTCAGTTTTCTAACTCTTAAAAAGGAAAAAAAAAAAGGAAAATAATCATGCCTAAATAAATTCAGGAATAAAGAAAATAAAAGAGCAGAAGTAAACCATTTATCTTCTCTCTCCACTGCAACCTTCCACGTTTTTTTTTATTCACTCCTTTTTTACTGTCTTCGCTGAGATCTTGTTAAGGTGATTACACTAAAATTTAAAATTAGCAAAATAATCTCGTTCATTTTGCACCGAACGACGACATGATCTTGCGTGGTCATTTCGAGGTTGCGTGTTGTCGTTCTGCGGTCGAACAAGATTGTTTCAAGGTTGTGCAAATTAGAATTTTTGACAATCATTTTGATAATAAGATTTTTCGATTTTTTAATTTTATCATTGTTATCGTTTGCCGTTAATGTCCGTAGCCAATAATGTTGTGCACGTTGGCTGTGCATTTAGTGTGAATTTGGCATGATATCATGTATATGTATGCACTGTTCGAAAGGAAAGACTTTTCGACGACCCTCGAGTCAATGAACCTGCTTGGAGTCATATTCATTTGTCCTTTTTTTTCATTTATAGGAGACGTGTTCCACGCCTGTGAATAGTATTACCTCCTAATACTACCAACTAAATGGAAGCATGTCTTATGCATGTACAAATTTTCTAAAACTCTATAATTTTTTATGCTCTCGAGTGTTTGCTTTAGTACAAAAGGTTTAGCATAACAGGCAGAAATACATGTTTAAACGAGTAGAATATATTAGAGTAATAAAGATTTTAGTTGACAAATTAGATAAAAAAAATTATTTAGAATGTATAGATGAGGAAATGGTAGATAAGAATGCCACAAGGAAAAATAAATAAATAGGAAGACATTTAAAAATAAATATTACCCCAACAAGGACAATGTAGAAAAAAAAGGTATTTACGAGATAACAATTGAAAGGATTGTGTAAGAAAAAAAAAGCCTAAAAAGGGAAGAACAATTATTTTATGGGTAATATTCAAGAAAAGCTTTTTTGGGATCAACAATTATTTAGTATTTGAACAGACGCACATTAAATTTTACTCGGATCGACAACAACCTCAATGAACTGGCATCTCACGAAAAAACGACAATTACAACCCCCACCTAGAAAAGTTGGGCGTTATTGCAATTGGGGCCATCTGTCGTGAGAGTGGGGTGCTTAATAGGATTGCCCTTCAAATTTCGAAGAGAAGATCAAAATGAATCTTACATAAATGACATGACTGGCAAAGAGACATCATCGGTAATTGTCAGGTCCACTTTGGTACATTGGAAACAGCGACAAGTTTTGTTTAAAACAAGATTATAACATCATTTTTAACAAAAACAGTAAAATACAATCTAAAAAATATATTATATATTAAACTAATACTTTTTTTTTTTTACGAGCTTATAACATGAAAAGATTTTCTTTTGGTTGTGTAACATGAGAGAAACGGAAGACAAGAATAAAGAAATTAAAAAGAGCAAAAATAAACCATTTTTCTTCTCTCTCCACTGCATGCTTCCAGGTATTTATTTATTTATTTACTTTTATTCTTTATTCACTTCTTGTTTTGTTTTGCTGAGAATTTATTAAAATGACTACTCCAAAACTTGAAATTAGCAAAATAACCCTGTTCGTTTTGTATTAAACCTCTATACAAGTATTTACATAAAATGTCTTTTCTGAACTTATTGAATCTAAATGTTTTTCTTATAAACAACATTACAAATCTATCTATTTTTTAAATTTTGCTGATTCGGATAATACCACAGTTTTTAATTTTGAAAGCTTAAACAATTTTTGGCATTTTATTTCCATTACCATATTGGTAGTATGTGAATGTTTTGCTGATTTAAACAATTATCATCCAAATTTTATACCCCAAACATATACGAGGACCTCGACAATTTTCATCCAATTTTATGCCCAAATTTAGGTAATGTTGATATGGGTGGTTTTTTTTTTTTTTTTTTTTTTTGCTTCATTTGATCAATTTCAATTACACGTTGACTTCACGTGTGTAAATTTTTAATGATACAGATTTTTTATTCTTTACTATTAAAATATGGTTTTTGTTGCTTCAGTTGATTAATTACACTAAATTGACTTTAGTAAGTGTTTATTCACATTATGCTCTAGTTTTCTAACTCCAAAAGGAAAAAAAAAAAAAAAAGACTTGGAAAAATATTATGTCTAAATAAATTCAAGATGTTATGTGTAGAAAACTGCTATGGTCATTAACATAATGATATATAAATTACGGTAATGATATATATAAGATAATTTTTATAATCTTCAAGATTTCTCCATAATAGATATTCTTTTCTTATATGAGTTTCTTGTACATATAAGTTGCACATAACTATACAACTTTCTAACTCCAGAAAAGAAAAAGAATTTAGAAAATAATTATGCCCAAATAAGTTCAAGATGTCATTATAGAAAGCTATCATTGTCATTATGTCACGCCCTGAAGTACGGGTGGTGACGTGGTAGTTTAATTAAGTTAATTAAGTAAGGATTTAATTAAAAACAGGGTTTAAAATTCAAATTTATAATTAAGAAGTAATAATTTTAAAATTTGTTTGAATAGAATAATTCGAGGAAATAAAATAAACCATTATAATATTTAAACAAATAAAATAACATTAAATAATTAAAAATGGGGTGGAACGCGCATGGGTCCCACTGGCCCACATATTGTGCACACACATATGTACTGACAATATTACAATACAACCACAGTCCAAAATAAAAAAATAATTTGAGAATCTTACATGCCTTGAATCGTATTTTAACCTACCAAATTCTTCTACTAGTCATAAGTCCGGTCAGCGGACTCTTCTCCAATCCTAAGCTGGTGTCCACCTAGGGGTAAGATTTTAAAACAGATAAAAACGTGAACGAAAGGCTCAGTAGGACTATATTTAAAATAAACAGATAAAATATTCTATTAAAACTTTCTTAATAAATAAATAATTAAATAAATCAAACAAATATTTTCATTTACTAAAATTCTATTAAAAACAGTTTATCCAAAGGTACCTTTTTAAATTTACTCGGGCAAACCAAGTAGTCACCACCGAAGTGGCCCAGCTGGGTTTCGGGACCTGCCCCCAAGGTCGTTCACTACACGACCCGATCTCTGATGTGGCATCATGCCCTCAAATATATATATATATATATATATCCTTGATTAATAAAATCTCTTCTTTACCAGATATAATCATTTATATTCATTATGAGGTTTATTATGAAATTTACCTCAATCTACTGCCTCAGAAAACAGTTAATAAAAATCATTTGAAAACATTTTCATAGAAATCCCTTTGAGGCCAAAATATTTAAAACTGGCTATCAAAGAAGGGGTAGAAGTCTTACCTCGATATCCGTGTCGATGTCCCACACTGTAATCCCGATCCGCTATACGTTAGCTCTGCGGATCTACGCACAAATCCCTAAACGCATAGTAACTTAGCCCATTAGTATCTAACCCAAGGCGTCCTATGATACTAAATCATTTCATGGTATCCTAGTGTGCCATTTAGGTTTATGAAGTCATTTTATAAAGTTGAAATTTAAATCAGGGTTCAAAACAGTAAAAACGGGTAAAAAATCACAAAACTGTACCACGCCCGGTCGGCCTGCCGGTCGCCCTGGTTCAGCCTGTCGAATTGCACAGTTCGGCCTACCGGAAGAGCAGGTCCGGTCGGCTGAACATCTCTAGGTTCGGCCTGTCGGTCGGATAAATCTGGCCTGCTGATCCTTTGAATCTGGCCTGTTGAAGGTCAAGTTCGGCCTGTCGATCTGGGAAATTCCAGAATTTTCCACGCACGGGTCTTGGCATCCCGAATCCAATTTCTCAATTTCAACATGTTTTCTCAATTCTCAGGCATGGATAATCATCATAAACAATAGAAAATCATAATAGAACACTTTTTAATAGATTAAAACAAGTTTTAAACAAGATTTTCTCAAAAATCTAAAAATGGAGAAAATAGAGAAAAAATAAAAAATCTTGATTTTGATCCGTTTTTGATTAAATGAAGTTTGCATTCTAGCTAATCTAAGTCCATCTAACTTAGATTGAAGCTTCTCTAGGCTTAGAAACTCTTAAATTTCAAAATACAAGAAAATTTGAAAAATAGAAAAACTTTTGAATTTTAAAAACTAACCTCGAATCGAAGCTTGAAAACGATGTTTTCGTTGTTAAATCTTGTTCCCGAGCCTTCAATCTTCTAACCCAAAGCTTGAAAATGAATTTTGTTTCAAAAATTTTAGAGAGAGGATGAGAGAGAGTGAGAAGAACCGAGAGAGAGGAAGAGAGGAGAGAAAGAGCGAGTGAAAAATGAGGAGAGATAAAGAAAAAGTGAAATAAATAGAAATGAGGGAGAAAACTGGTTGTACAAGACTGTTTGCAACTACACACTGTTTTCAAATCAAATTGTTTCATTAAAATTTAAGCTATCAATTAAAAACAATTTAGAATAATTAAAAATCATTAAAAGAGTAAAATAATGCAAGGTTACTAAATTTTCACAAAATAATCAAATTGAGTTTAAAACACTCATTATGGCACACTAACCCACCATTTAGCATTCCAATTACACTTAGTTAACTTCGGGGTGTTACAACTCTCCACCCCTAAAAGAAATTTCATCCTCAAAATTTACAAATCGATTTCAAATTCAAAGTAAATGCGGATACAACTCCCGCATACTCGATTCTAATTCCTAGGTGGCTTCATCAACCCCGTGATGCTGCCACACGACTTTAACTAACGAGATCTCACGACGACGCAAACTAATTACTTTACGATCGATGATCTGAACTGGCACTTCTTCATATGTCGTGTCTTCCTGAATCTGTGCATCCTGAAACGAAACGATCTTTTCTTGCTCAGGTGGACACTTACGAAGCATCGATACATGAAATATGTTGTGAACATGTGAAAGTTCTGGAGGAAGGTTGAGTCGATATGCAACCACACCCACACGTTGAGTAATCTTGAACGGTCCAATATATCTTGGCGCGAGTTTTCCTTTTACTTTGAATCTCGAAATACCTTTACGAGGAGATACCTTCAAGAGTACGAAATCTCCAACCTCAAATTCCAAAGGTCGGCGTCTTCTATCCGCATAGCTCTTCTGTTGACTCTGAGCTGCTCTCAATTGGTCTCGAATCACGATGACCTTCTCGTTACTATCACGAATCTCATCTGGCCCCAGAATAACCCTATCTTTTGGCTCGGCCCAACACACTAGCGATCGACATGGTCGCCCATACAATGCCTCAAACGGTGCCATACCAATACTTGATTGATAGCTGTTGTTGTATGCGAACTCCACCAGATGCAGGTACTTCTTCTAGTTTCCGCCGAAGTCTAACGCACAAGCACGTAATATGTCTTCAAGAATCTGAATAACTCGCTCTGATTGCCCATCGGTCTGAGGATGAAATGCCGTGCTGAAATTCAAATCCGTACCCATAGCCTCCTGAAAGCTCCTCCAGTACCTAGCATTAAATCTGGTATCCCTATCTGATGTGATGGACAAAGGAACTCCATGCAACCGTATTATGTTCTACAGATACAATTCTCCAAGAATCCTCCTCGAACACGTTGATCTGAACGGAATGAAATGAGCTGACTTCGTTAGCCTGTCGATCACGACCCAAATCGCATCGTGTCGCTGCTCCGTCCTTGGTAATCCGGTAAAAAAATCCATCGTCATGTGTTCCCATTTTCACCCTGGAATAAGAAGTGGTTGAAGCTGACTTGCTGGCTTCTGGTGCTCGGCTTTCACCTGAAGACATATTGCACATTTGGCCACGTATTTCCAAACGTCTTTTTTTATGCCTCTCCACCAATATTGCCTCTTTAAGTCACGATACATCTTCGTACTCCCTAGATGAATAGCGAACTGAGATCTATGAGCTTTGTCCATTACGGCTTTCTTCACTTTTGCGATAGCTGGAACCGCCAAACGCTTCCTAAAGTACAATGATCCATCTGCATGTATCTTCCATTCTTCGAACTGTCCCTTATTTCGAATTCGCGTCCAGATTCCCTGAAGATGCTGGTCTTACCGCTGATTCTGCTTCACCATCTAAACAAGAGCTGGGGTCGTCTCCATATGATACACGAAAATACAATTGTAGTCCTCACAATACTGTAGACTGAACTCACTTACCATCATATCTCTTTTCCAATCCTCGAGAGCCAAACATGCCAATATCCCTGAAGATTTTTGACTGAGCGCATCCGCAACAACATTAGCTTTCCTGGGATGATACTGCAATGCAAAATCATAGTCTTCCATGTATTCCATCCATCTCTGCTGCCTCAAATTCAAATCCCTTTGAGTGAACAGATACTTCAAACTCTTGTGGTCGGAGAAAACCTGAAATGTTGCCCCGAACAGATAACATCTCCAAATCTTCAATGCATGAATCACCGCTGTGAGCTCCAAATCATGAGTAGGATAATTTCGCTCGTGAGGTCGTAATTGTCTCGATTCGTATGCTACCACGCGTCCCTGTTGCATCAACACACATCCAAGTCCACGTCCTGAAGCATCCGTATAAACCTCGTACGGCTCGTCACTGCTAGGAATGATCAACACTGGAGCTGAAGTCAATCGATTCTTTAATTCTTGAAAGGCAAACTCGCATTCTTCATTTCATTAGAACCTGACATTTTTCCTAATCAATCTTGTCAATGGCGCTGCTATCTTCGAGAAGTCTTTCACGAATTTCCTATAGTATCCTGCAAGTCCCAAGAAACTACAGATTTCTGCCACATTTCTCAGTCATTCCTAATCCACTATGGCTTTTATCTTTGACGGATCCACTGAGATACCCTGCTCAGAAATGACATGACCCAGAAATTTGACCTCTGTCAACCAGAATTCGCACTTTTCTTTCTTGGCATACAACTGATGTTTTCGCAGAGTCTGAAGCACGATCCTGAGATGCTGTTCATGCTCCTCCCAAGTCTTAGAATAAATCAAGATGTCGTCGATGAACACAATCACAAACTGATCCAGATAAGGCCTAAATATCCTATTCATCAAATCCATGAAAGCTGCCAGAGCATTCGTCAATCCAAACGACATCATAAGAAACTCGAAATGTCCATACCGGGTCCTGAATGTTGTCTTAGGAGTATCCTCTTACTTAATCCTAAGCTGATGATATCCTGACCTCAAGTCTATCTTTGAGAAGTACTGCGAACCTGCCAACTGGTCAAATAACTCGTCAATCCTGGGCAATGGATACTTATTCTTCACTGTAACTCGATTCAACTGTTGGTAATCTATACATAACCTGAGAGTTCCATCATGCTTCTTGGCGAACAAGACCGGCGCTCCCCACAGTGATGTACTGTTCCGAATGTATCCCTTATCAGCAAGTTCCTGAAGTTGCTTCCTGAGTTCTTTCATCTCTGCCGCCGCCATCCGATAAGGTGCTATAAAAATGGGTGCTGTTCCCGAAAATAACTCAATACCAAATTCGATCTCTCAATGCGGCAGTAATCCTGGTAGCTCATCGGGGAAGACATCCTCAAATTCGTCTACCACTAGAATTACTGCACGTCTTCTCGAAACACTGGGCTCTTCTTCCAAATCCATAAAGATAGCGTGACAAACTGCGTTCTTTCGCCCTCTGAGACATGTCCTAATACGACGCTCACTCATTAACCTATCACCACCGCCCTGGTAGGTGATTACCGTCCCCCTATCAGACACTAGGGTCACTTTCCTAAGTTGGCAGTCCACTACTGCACTGTATCTGGACAACCAGTCCATTCCTAGGATTACATCATAGGTTCTCATGGGGATTACAATCAAATCACCTTTCAAAATTTCATCCCCGATCTTTATTTTACAAGCTTTACAGACACTATTCACACACACCCGCCCCAAGGGTGAAGCTATAACTAAGGGTTCATCAAACTCTTCTATTCCTAATCCCAAGACATGTACAAATGAACTCGAAATGAGAGAATGAGTGGCACCAGTATCAAACAACACGTGTGCTAGAGACTGAGAAACCATAATCGTACCATCAACAACTGCGTTATTAGTCTGAGCATCTGAACTCCCTGATGTCATCGTATGAATCTAAATTAAAGCTTTTCCTTTACCTCTGCCCACATTACTAGTTCCTAGATTAACTGGCCGATACTGTTGCGATAATGGCAACTAACACACTTGCTGTACTCGGCGCTCGATACTGAGGGATGTTATGCTAAAAACTCTGCTGCTGATGTCCTTACGCTGGATATGACAGTTGCTGAGGGAAAAACTGATGGAATGGAAGCTGAGGATACTGCTGCGGTTGAGGTAGAGTCTGAAGCTGAGGCTGACGACTAGCTCCTTCTCTGGTCTGAAGTCCTAGGCGAGCACTCCTGATCGGGCAATTCCTCTTGATGTGTCCTGGCTGCTGACAATAATGGCACTGAAAGCTGTAAGGGTTGCTGCGCCCGCTGCTGGATGAACTGCTGCTGTCGCTGTTCATGGCACCCTGTTTGCTCTTTCCCGGAGTCTGTCAACTGCTGACGCTCCTCCTGTCGCTTCTCTATGGTCCTCCTGATGCCTTAGCTCGATTCTCACAATACTGCGCGTAATCATTTTCCACTGATATTACTGATGACACAAGCTCTCCAAGGTTCTGAAGTTGTAGGGCAACTATCTGTCGTCGAATAAGAGCCTTGAGTCCTTCCTGGAATTTGATACACCTTTCACGCTCCGATGCCACTACTGAGGGAGCAAACCTAGCCAATTCATTGAACTTCGCTTTATATTCCCGAACTGACATATCACCCTGCTATAACCTATAGAACTCCGCCGCCTTTTGGTCCCTATATCCTTGCAGAAAATACTTGTCATAGAACAGCTCCTCGAACCTGTCCCAATCAATATCACCATTGTTTTCCAGACGATTTGCTTGCTTCCACCAGGTATTAGCACCACCTTCAAACTTATATGCTGCGAATTCCACGCGATACTCTGCTGGTACACCAAGCGTATCCAAGTGCTTTACTATCGAATCTAACCAATATTTTGCCACCTGCGGGTCTCCAGTTCCATCAAAAGTTGGTACTGACGCACGCTGAAATTCCTTAAAGTGCGTATGCCGACGACTAGCCTCGGAATCATCAGGTCTTGCTCTTGCTGCCATCTGCCAGAATGCAGCAAACATAGCCCTCATCATCTTCGAACTCAGCATCCGCTGTCGAGCAACGTCTAGGTGCCATTCTCTCACTTTTGAAAATAAAATTTAGACTGTCAGTGGTATTCCATTGTCGTACCTATGTGTGCATAATTCCCAAGGTTCATAACCTTGAGCTCTGATACCATTCTGTCACGCCCCGAAGTACGGGTGGTGATGTGGTAGTTTAATTAAGTTAATTAAGTAAGGATTTAATTAAAAACAAGGTTTAAAATTCAAATTTATAATTAAGAAGTAATAATTTTAAAATTTGTTTGAATAGAATAATTCGAGGAAATAAAATAAACCATTATAATATTTAAACAAATAAAATAACATTAAATAATTAAATATGGGGTGGAACGCGCATGGGTCCCACTAGCCTACATATTGTGCACACACATATGTACTGACAATATTACAATACAACCACAGTCCAAAATAAAAGAATAAGTTAAGAATCTTACATGCCTTGAATCGTATTTTAACCTACCAAATTCTTCTACTGGTCGTAAGTCCGGTCAGCAGAATTTTCTCCAATCCTAAGCTGGTATCCACCTAGGGGTAAGATTTTAAAACAGATAAAAACGTGAGCGAAAGGCTCAGTAGGACTATATTTAAAATAAACAGATAAAATATTCTATTAGAACTTTCTTAATAAATAAATAATTAAATAAATCAAACAAATATTTTCATTTACTAAAATTCTATTAAAAACAGTTTATCCAAAGGTACCTTTTTAAATTTACTTGAGCAAACCAAGTAGTCACCACCGAAGTGGCCCAGCTGGGTTTCAGAACCTGCCCCCAAGGTCGTTCACTACACGACCCGATCTCTGATATGGCATCATGCCCTTAAATATATATATATATATATATATATCCTTGATTAATAAAATCTCTTCTTTACTAGATATAATCAT
>CAMOHE010046941.1:0-13200 GCA_946598075.1 Artocarpus hirsutus
CTAGCATCCATAAAGTCTCCATAACTCATAATATATTAATCAAATCATCACCATATTTTTCAGTCCTTTACTTAACATATATATAAACATGTCTACCAAATTTCGAGTAAAATAACATTCATTTGTATTAAAAACAACACCCATATATATGAGCAACATAAACAATCAGCAACAAATTACTGTGAGTAATAGAGAAAAGAAAATCCATAACTTTTCATAGAAAAATCGATTTGAGGTGAAATTTTGAGAATTAACACATAACACATACATGAATAACATATAAAAAATTCAGAACAAAACGAAATTTGTAGACAAAGATAAAAGGGTTGGAACATAGAGACAATCAACAATACCGTTTAGCATAAATCAGCAGTGAGTGATGGAGAGAAGAAAATTCATAACTTTTTATAGAAAAATCGAAATAATGTGAAACTTGGAGGAATATCACATAACACATGCATGAATAACATACTAAAAATTCAGAGCAAAATACAATTCCTAGATGAAGATATAGCAGTCGGTTTAAAGAGAGAAAAATTTTAGAAATAAGCCTTTACCTCAAACGATTTTCTTCAATCTTCAAAACTCCTTGAATTAACACCAAAGGAATTATGATATTTTAACAAAGAATTGTAGGGGAAATTTGATAGGAAGAAAAAGAAAGAAACGTGATAGGAAGAGAGAGAATGAGAGAGAAATCGAAAGAGAGAGAGATAGCGTGAGAAAGAAAACGTGAGAGAAAGAGAGAGAAATGAAAAATATCTGAGAGAATTTTGAGTGTGGGAAATTCACGTGAATGAGAAAAGAATAAGGGGGAATGTCTGTACTATGATTTTAGAAATCCTTTTCTTTTTTTTTAAAATTAGGTAATTACACGTGAAAATGGAGGGAATTAAAGAAATTCATTCGATTACGTTACAAAAGAAAAGTCTTCTCTCCATATTAAATCAGAATTTTTTGATTAAATGAAGGCAAAATTCATGTGAATGGATGGAATTGAGGGAGAAAAAGTCAAAACTTCCAAGAACGGTTCGAGTTGCTATATTTTGCCTTTGTAAAATGGGAAAACTTTATCCATGAGTTCAAATCAATCAAAAGTTAATTGCTTCTTACCAAAATTAAAGAAATCATTCCATATTAATGTCAAATGGAGGAGGTCAACAAGTTTTATGATATCAGAATTTTTCTGATTAAATTGAAGGTAAGTTGGCGTGGGAATGAAGAAAATTAAGGGGGAAAAAGTCAAACATATATAATAATATATATATAAGTAATACGTTTATAACATATTAATATTTAAATCACGTGATGATAAGTATATATAAAAATATTTATATTTAGAATATAACCTATATATATATTTCTATATATATATATGACTACTTATATACATATATATCTTATTCACATAATTAACTACAATGCAAATTCATTATAACATCATAAACAAAAATTCATTAATTTGGCATGAATTTATTTATTTATTTTTAAAACCTTGAGTCCTCATCACATCACCTGAAAAAAAATAACTTAACATAACACTATAGTTATTCGCATATGATATTATCACATCATCCATGTTTATTTCTAACATTATATTTTGGGGTGTTACACCCCGTGCCGCCCAAGCATCCGTACTGTCCCCTCTAGGGCCCTCTGGCCCCTCAGGATTTTCTTTTGTGTCCCTTGGGTTCAAACCTCAAACTTCCCTTAGGAGGTTCTTATTTCTTTCTTGAGTACCAATTGAGCTACTAGCTCAATTAGTACTCGAGAAGGAAATAAGAACTTTTAAGAGAAGTTTGAGGTTCGAACCCAAAGGACATAGTAGCTCAATTGGTGCTCGAGAAGGAAATAAGAACCTCTTAAGGGAAGTTTGAGGTTCGGACCCAAGAGACGCAAAAGAAAATCCTGAGGGACCAGAGGGCCCCAGAGGGGACAGTACGGATCCGTGGGCGGTACGGGGATGGTCTAGCAATAAGAACCATAAGTCTGAGGGCCCCGCAAGATGGGTCCTATGGAGGCTTGAGGGAGTACGCACGGGTCAGACGCCACAATAAAACACGCGTTTTATTGTGGTGTCTGACCTGGGCATACTCCCTCAAGCCTCCATAGGACCTACCTTGCTGGGCCCCTGGACTTATGGCTCTTATTGCTAGACCATCCCCGTGCCGCCCACGCATCCGTACTGTCCCCTTTTGGGCCCTCGACCCCTCAAGGTTTTCTTTCGTGTCCTTCGGGTTTGAACCTCAAACCTCCCTTAAGAGGTTCTTATTTGAAGACAGTACGGATGCGTAGGCGGCACTGGGATGGTCTAGCAATAAGAGCCATAAGTCTAGGGGCCCCGCAAGGTGAGTCCTATAGAGGCTTGAGAGAGTACGCCCGAGCTGGACGTCACAGGTCGAGAGGTTAGTACAACTTTCTCAGTTAATTCATTCTTAGTAGTTTCACTAGACATTTTAGAGAGCATGTATTATGTCATGGCATAACATACTATAAATTTGAATTTTAACACACTTACAGCATCCAAAAAAACCTTTATTTTGAACTATCTAAACTGTAGGCAAGATTCCTACTTACTAGTCTTCTCGTAACAGATATCTCAATTTACTTGCAATTCCTTATCTTCTTTTGTAGAGTGATTTTGTATAAGACACCCATTAAAAGTGTACAACAAAATCTATTTTATGCTATTTTAAAATTTAACATAATCGTAAGAATTTGATGACTTTTTAGATCGTAGTTCTTAAGTCATAAAATTCACTATTTCTATTACAAGAATTAACTTCTTAATTAAATCCTCATAATATTTAAATTTTCCTTAATTGCCATTAGTTTATATCAAACTGATAATTAGTTAATATAACAATAATTAATTAAAGTTAATAATTAATTAATTTAACAATAATTAATTAACTATCTATCATCACTAAATCTATAAGTCCTTAATCTACTTAATTAAACATTTTCTAAATTTATGATTCTTAATCTAAGTTCTAATTAGTCATATTCTAAGTCCATTTAATGGGCTCCTAAATGGTTCTAAGCCTGTTAAGCCCAAAAATGATTTTATGATGTCATATACACCAGAACGATGAACATGACCCAAGCGGCTTTTTAAACTAAAACAAGCATTGGACCCATGCTTAGCATTGTAGTACTAGGACTCTAGCGTATCGGATATTTATGATAGCTAAACTGGTGTCAAATTGAAAACTATTAAAGTTTATCTTTACAAAATTTGATCCGTAGAACTCAAAGATTCGAATAAAAATCGCTTTGTAAAATAATACCCAACTTTTATCGTGAAAGCCAACTTTTTTTCTCTCACGTACTTGAGGAAAAAATGTTACAACTTCTTTGTTTGATATTCAATTGAGACGATTTTTTTTGTATTGTGTTCATAATGAAGAGAGGAATAAACTAATATCCATATTACATATTTAAATATGTCAAAAACATTAGGTTTTGTTAGATTTGCTATAGAAAATTAAAAACTTGTTTCCACTATCCATCTAAACACAAATTTCAATTTTATTTCATATTTTAACTATATATCCAAAAATCAATTCGGATAGCATTAAAATCATACATTTTCAAAACACACAACTCAAGTAAAAAATATTCCAAACCAACACAATCAAAATATGTCTACTAAACGAGCCCTTAATATAACCGATTTGACATACATAAATAGCTGAACATTTCCATATAAAGGACTTAGATTAAAATAATAAATCCAATACTTGATCTAAATTCAAAACCATATTCCTCAAACTGAAGTAAATCGCTTTCTTTTTGGCTAGCATAAAATGCTTCAGATCTTGAAATGATCCAAATGCAGAAGTCCCATCAAGGCCTTTAGCAACGTAATAGGCAGAATAGTCTCTCACAGTAGTTTCCTTGTATTGTGGAGGATTGCTTTCTGATAACAAGTCCTTGATTGGTCCATAGACTTTTGCTGATGGTGGCATACGAGTGCAGAAAAAGCTTGCTATAGATATCCTCGGACCAACACGACTTGAAAGAACTCCATGCTTGGCGCTTTTGAATCTGTCGTCTGTTATAAGCTGGAAAAAAGAAAGGAAAAGAAAAGAAAACACAACCAAAGTTGTAAACCAATGGGCATCCATAACCGTATATTTACCTGCCTTACTTTATTCCTTGACATTCTCTTTTACAAGTATTATCCGATGTATCTCATACACAATTTTGACTTCTACTTCAACGAAGGTTTTAAGAGAGGTGACAAGCCTTATTTTATTTTTCAAATCCCTTTAATTTGTGTCTTTTTTCCCTCTTAAAACCCCCACCAGTCATTGTAGAGTTAAGTTTGGACTGAAAAAAACATTTTTATAAATAGATGGGTTCAACCACTAAAAACAAATGTAAAAGATCAAAGTAAGGCTGTAATTAATATTCTCAGAGGCCATGGCCGAAAATAACCCAATTTATGCATACGCCGATCCTGAGCGGTGCAGGTAAGAAGTAACTGTCAAGTTAGTATATAAAAAAAAAAAAAAAGAAGAACACTTGCCTGCTTAAGATCTCCAAGGTTAACAACCAGTGCTCTGGGATGAGGTGGTACGTCAATCCACTTGTTGTCGTGTCGAATCTGGAGACCACCCATGTGGTCTTGTAGTAACACAGTAAGGAAGTCATTGTCAGAGTGTTCCATTGTGCCTATGGTTAATTCCGGCTGTGGTCATGCTTGGTAGTAATGGCCTAAAATCGATAAACCCTCTGCACAATTCATGTCGTTTAAGCGGTTTGGATTTAGCCCTAGAGCCTCTGATAGCAACTGGAAGAGTAAAATCCCCAATTTCATGACTTCTTTTGAGTACTTCATAAGTATGTCTCTGCAGAAGTTATAACATAAATCGTACTAAACAACAATGACAGAAGAAAAGTACAGGAATAATCACAAAAAAGGCATCAAGTAAACTATGTCTAAGGGGCAATATCAAAATTTTATAAGTAGTTCTAGTGGCTTGAACTTTTTCATCGTAGAGGGGGCATTTTAAGCATATTTGATATCAAAAATTATAAGGGTGTCATTGTAATTAAGTTCATCCAAATTCCAAAAGGACGTCATTGTAATACACAGACTTTTTAAGGAATGAAAGTGTGATTTTCCCTAAAATACTATATTAAATGAAAAACAGATATAGAGACACATAAAGTAGACCTGATTCAAGACTGCATGGAAACAGTACTTTGCCTAAAGGTTAACCTTCTTTAGAAGTAGTATTCTTTGTCTCCAAAAAAGAAAAACTTAAGAGCAATCCTTTGAGAAATAGTTAGTCAAATCAATCCAATTTGACAAAAAAAAAAAAAAACATAGAGAGAACACAAAAGCTATTCGTTCAACAAGTAAACTCAGGAAAAAAAATTCTTCACACACAAGCTATTCGTTCAACAAGTAAACTTTGGAAAAAAACATTTTTTGTTAATGTTAAGCACCATAATTAAATAAAAAAAAGTTTTATTCACACATTTTATGTTAAAAAAATCCATATTTTATTAATACATAGTGTTTAATTTAAAAAAATTTATATTTTATTAATAGTGGTGCTTAATACCACCTGTATAAAAAGTATTATAATTTACTTATTAAGCACTTTTTTCTAGGAGGATCGAAAAAATAACCTACTAATAATATATATTTTTTCAGACAAAAAACTATTTTTGACTAAATCAAAGTCAGAGTACCACGGTGGAGGTCCTAAGAAGAAGACCCATCTTGGCGCCAAAAAAAAAAAAAAAAACCTGCATACTACTGGCAAGTCTTCAGGATTTGGAGGATTAGGAAACATATGACACTGAAACGAATCCCTCCAATTCGTCGTAAGCCCAGTATACAGATCGAAGTTGCTGTTGTAAATCACTGGCTTCGTCTGATCTCTGGTATAATACTTCTTCTTCACCTCACTGTCTTGCTCGTGAAACCGACGAACCCCATCTCTCATCTCCTCAAGAAGACTCTCCGATATTCCATGGTTCGCTATTTGGAAGAACCCCACGTCTCCGATGCGTCTCGCACTCTCTCGACAATCTCCTCCCGCTTCGCCGAATCTTCGATAGTTATTAGTCCGCCGAGATCTATGACCGGAATACTGAACTGGGTGTTTCCTGAAACTGATCTCTCCTCATAATTACCAGAATGTCTACGGAAGATTCGAGGAATTTCGGTAACTCCGGCATCGACAAGCCCTTTAACGCCGGCCTTTGTTTCATCAAAAGCCTTTAGCTCGCTCAGTCTGTCATATTCAGTCTTGAATGGAGCACCTTCAGCGCCTGTGCTTGTAGCAACCATTTTCCTTCTTCTGCTCCTTTTTTTCAAAAAATTTTCCATGAAATTTAGATCAAGTGAAGTTCTAGTTTATGGCAAAGAGAATCTTTTTATTTTTACTTTAACTTTTTTTTTTTGCCTTTCTGGGAAGCTTTTGGATTTAGAAATTAGTGGACCGAGTAACGCCTATATATCTTGCACAAAGGTTTTTGTTAGGATAGCATGTGCTGACAGTCGTACTTCAATTAGTTATTGGGAGAGTGTGCTGAAACAGAATTAAAAATGTTATAATATATAAAAATTTTAAATTATAATTTTTTTTATTATAATATATGAAAACTTTTTTTTACAGTTAAAACCAATTACAACCAAACACCCAAGAAGCCCTATGATATTGAAATTCGTAGGTATAGCTAAATATATAATATGTAATTATATATTACATATATATATATATCTATTAGTATAATCTAAGCGTGTACAACTCCTCCAACACCCTAAAGTTACTTGCTTTTTTCGTTTTTTGTTTTTTGTTTTTTTTGTTTTTTTGTTTTTTTGTTTTTTGCTTACACCTCTGGCTTTATTGGCCTTATAGGCACGTCCGGAAGACTTTTCATCTTGTGTAAACGTCTCGATTGTAGCATGTAGTTTTTTGTTTTATTTTTTGTTTTTTTTCCTACTAATTCTTGAACTCGTGTAAGTGAACTTTATTTTTTACTGAAATCTTTTCCCTACTCATCTTTATTTGTTTTGGCTTTATACTCATCTTTATTTATTTTTGGATCAGTTTTTAATTAGTAAATTTATATTTTGATAGTTTGTGTTTTATATAATTAATAAACTGATACTTTAGTTTTTGGATAACAACAAATAAGTACTTCATTGTATATGCAGTCATATGTTTATTCTTATTGACGTTTGATATAGTATTTGATAGTAATTTTTTAATATTTAATAATTGATATATATATATATATGTATTACTTTTTATACCTTTTCTTCCGTTCTTAATTTTTGTTACTATTTTTCCAAGAAAGTCAACTGACTTTATTATTACAAGTTGAAAATCAAGACTTACAATGACACATGTACTTGGAATTTATTAGTATCAAACTTGGCATTTTGGGAAAAAAAAACAAGAATAATCATTCTCCAACGCGTGCCAAATATAGCATTGGTTTGATATCTATGTTAGAGAATCTAATAAAAATCATGAAAAGACATTTCTTACATTTCTTAGGAAAATAATTCTAGCTTAGAAAATAAATCAATGCGTACAGGATACCACACACTAATATATATATATATACACATATATATATATATATATATAT
Source organism: Artocarpus hirsutus (assembly GCA_946598075.1). NCBI lineage: Eukaryota > Viridiplantae > Streptophyta > Magnoliopsida > Rosales > Moraceae > Artocarpus > Artocarpus hirsutus. Next base: position 7,624 of record CAMOHE010046941.1, read on the forward strand.
AGAATTGCATGTTATATCACACTTTCAAATGTGTTAATTTTGTCACATTTAAAACGGCCATTTTATATTATATGTTTAAAATACTTTTTGTGTCATATAATTATTTATGTTATATTTTTAAATCGTAACAAATTTGATTATATAAGGCATTTATAAGAAGCAAGTTTAAAGAAATGACAAACACCCTATGTCCACTATGAAATATGTGTATTTATTTACGCTCTGTATCCTGCTCCACCTTGATCTTAAAGGGAAGAAACTCGATAACTGTGCAATAATTTAAAAAGAAATGAAAGTTAGCAATTTTGAGATTTTGGGATAAAACAATGTATTTGTGTAAAGCTATGATTCTCAATAACTACGTTTTGTTGCCGGCTGGGGCGCCCTTTTGGTCGCAACTGGTTCCTTTAGGCCGCTTGAAATTATTTTTGAAGAAAATTATACGTCACATTTAAAAAAATTTATGTTACGTTATTGTTTACATTATATGTTAAATTATGTTATAAATAAATATATATAATATTTATAAATATATATATGTAATATTTATAAAAAAGAAAATCTCAAAAGATGATGTTTTTTAAAATTCCTCTTATTTTTAAGAAGTTATTATTTGACTTTCATTTTTTGTTTCTTTTTTTTTTTTTTGAAGTTATACTCTCATTTTTTTCTTTTTTTCCACGCTAGAATTTTCTAATTTAAAAGTTTATCCCGAATATTTAAAATATTTTATTTATATCCTTAGATTGATTTAAAATTTAATACTTTAACTCTCTAAAATTTTCTAATTCCAAGTTTTAAGCAGAACATTTTAAAAAGTTTCATTTACATTTTTAATTGTTACTTCTAATTATACTCTTACACAATAATGTTATTTAAGATTTTGATTTAGCTCAACTCTCTCTGAAAAAATTTAGACCCTGAGTGAAAATTTTTTGAATTATATATTGCGATAATTCTAAAGTGTTAATTATTTTTGTTAGGATACAGCGTTTCCATAGTTTTTCCAGCAATTTTACCTTCGACACCATAGACTTAATTTCACAAGCAATATATATACATATATATATATATATATATATATATATATAGTTTGTTTTTATCAGCAAAGCAGACACGTTATCTGCTGGGGCATGCATACATGAAGAATTGTGCCGTATTGTTGATATTTTCCTTCACTAGGCTACACATCCTCAACGAGCTGATGCATACAAAGCTTTCAACACCTTTAGAGCTTGTGTTTGACTTTTTCATCCCTCTTGATTACATCATCACAAAAATTTGCTCTTCATTTAATGTCGTTTTTTTTTGTCTCCTCTTGTTCTTTTGTTGTCTCTCTCACTTTGTGTGGTTTTTCCTTTGTTTTCTTTAACAATTATTTGTCGTTTTTTCCTTGTCGTTGGCCACATCAGTTGTCGTTTTCCAATTTGGTGTCGTTGTTCACTTCTTCATTTTAACATCGTTTTTGGTCTTAAGCGTATTTCCTGTCATTTTTCCTACGGACCAGTAACATTAGATTTCTCTACCACTGTTTTTATTGATAAGAATTTCTTACCTCCAGAGACACAAAAAAAAAAAAAAAAAAAAAAGAATCCTTAACCATTTTTTGAATAACTAGGGTAGCTTCTTTATTTATTGTACAATCAATCCAACATTTTCGGCACACAATATTATTATTTGTTCGTTGAAAGTATAGACCAGTAATAAATATACGCGTGACTTCACGAAAAGATGAAGAGCTCAAACCTCTTACCTTTATTGTTCGAAACGAAAAGAAAAGAAAATTAACCATTGATAAAAACCATTCGTCAAACTAACGGAAAATGATCCTTAATCCCCTTAGTTTAGCTTGCCAACTTCAAAGCTTAAAATCGTCCAAGGATGATGTCCGGCCAAGGCCTTTCGAATTAAAATGGAGAATATAGTCCCTCACTGTGGTTTCCCTGTATTTCGGAGGATTGCTCTCCGATAACAACTCCTTGATGGGTCCATACATTTTCAACGTTGGCAAATAACCGGTGCAGAAGAAGCTCGCAACAGATACTCTCGGACCTACGCGGTTTGCCACTACTCTATGCTCAGCACTTACGAATCTGTCATTTGATATAAGCTGAAGAAACAGAAAAGGATGTGAGCTCTGTTTGCTCTGTTTACAAATAATGTGTCCATTGCATCATAATAATCACAACAGACTAGATTGTTGCTAGCATGTTATTGCTCTTTTTCAAACAAAACTAAGAAACTAAACAACAAAATAAGATCATAAAACAAAAAACACTTGCCTGCAGAAGATCTCCGATATTTACCACCAGAGCGCCGGGCTGAGGAGACACGTCGATCCACTTGTTGTCGTGCAGAACTTGGAGACCACCAATGTCGTCTTGTAGAAGGACGGTGAGGAAGTCATTGTCAGTGTGCTTGGTAACTCCCATAGTAAGTTCTGGCTGCGGACATGCAGGGTAGTAATGGCACAAAACCGTTAGGCCTTCAGCGCAATCTATGTCATTTAAGTGATTCGGATTCAGCCCGAGAGCCTCAGAAATCAGCTCAAACAATAGAATTCCCACTTCCATCATTTGCCTTGAGTACTCCATAAGAATGTCTCTGAAAAAGTGTAAAAATACACAATGTATTAAATTTTATAAAAACTCTCAATGAACAAGTCATTTTAGCCGTATGCTTAATAGGGTTGGAGGAAAGGAAATATTATTAATAATTTCGTCAAACTAATATTGCACATAATAATAGAGTAATCAAAGTAGAAAAAATTCAAAGTAATCCCTCATGCGTACCAAAAAATCAGGTAAGTATTTTTTTTTCTTTTTTTTCCCCAAATTTTCTTAGCCCTTTTAACATCCAAATGCAAGAGCCTATCTTCTAATTTTCTTTGTGCTTTCTAACATCCAATTTAATCCAGTTTGATGTTGTTGTCGGAAGTGCTCTATATATGCCCCTGTTTTTCTATTCATTTGTTTATAGTTTTTTTTCTTTTTTTTTTTCTTTTTACTGAACACCATTTTCAGATTGCTAAATATGATCACGGTTGGTGTCTTGATGTCTTTATAGACAAGATAGTTATAATTGTGAGTGTAAAATATTATCGATGTAAAATATTATCTTAATTCATGACCCTCCCCTGAAATAAAATTTTGGCTCCGCCGCTGCATTTAATTCCATCGATCTAATCTTGTGTCTATACAAATTTGTCCTCCTTGTTTCCACTAGGATAATTGTTTTTTTTTTTTTTTTTGCATCTTTTTTTTGCATTTTAAAATTCGACGAACATGGTCAATATGGTTGACCTTTTTAAAACAAATAACTCTGATCACACGTCAAGTTTGCCTTTTAGCTTTTATCAAAAATACTAAAGATGACATAGTTTTATGCACTTATTCTCAAAAGTTGAAGATAATCAATTAGCTATAGAATCTAAAAGACAAATATGTCAAAAATAATATGACAGACAGAAGCTCTCTAAAAAAATATGGTAGCCTATTACTTAGCTGGTTTTGCTTGTTCGAGATCAGTAGATTTCTGTTGGTTTGATTTGGTTCTGCTGTTTATTTCTCCCTTTGTAAAAGTAGACCTTTTTCTTTGATTAATGAAGTTCTTTCCTCAAAATATAAATAAATTATTTACAGGTACAAATAAGGGAAACTTAAGGTTGGTAAAGACATACCTACATGCTGTGGGCAAGTCTTCAGGTTTTGGAGGATGAGGAGCCATATGACACATAAACGTGTCCCTCCAATTTGCTGAAATCCCACTATACAGATCAAAGTTGCTGTTATACAACACTGGCTTCGTAGGGTCTCTGGTGTAATACCCTTTCTTCACCTCGGCTTCTTGCTCGTAAAACCGACGAACCCCTTCTTTCATCTCCTCAAGAATACTCTCTGGAATTCCATGGTTGACTATTTGGAAGAACCCCCACTTCTCGGATGCTTCTCTAACTCTCTCAACAGTCTCCTTTCGCTTTCCTGAATCTTCGGTAATTAGTCCTCCGAGGTCTATGACCGGAATACTGAACTTGGAACCATCTCCTGATGAAACAGACTTAATTTCCTCCAAGTGTTCAAATGGATGATGAAAAATACGAGGAATCTCAGAAACCCCAGAATCAACAAGTCCTTTAACACCTGCCTTGGTTTCGTCAAACGCTTTTAGTTCACTTGCTCTGTCATATTCGGCCTTGAATTTGCCTTGAGCAAGAAGATCTTTGTTTGTGTCCACCATTTTCGTTTCTCCTTCTTCTTCTTCTTCTTCCTTTATTTTTTTTTATATTTTTTTTATATTTTTTTTTTACTGATAATCAATCCTTGATGAAGAACCAGCATACATCTTATACGCAAAAGTTCCCATAGGTCAGCTGTACTAGTTTGACTTTTAGTGGCTGGTATATAGATTTTTTTTGTTATTTTATATGTACGTCGTTTACATTTTTAGTTTGCACTAGATTTTGTCGTTTTCTTGTAGCTGATAAGACGATCCACCGAAAAACATTCGAACTTTTCACGAAAATAAGTAATATTTATTTTGTGCTATCAAATTATGTCGGCGTATTGATAAATATCTCCTTGTCGTTTCCTTTTAACAATTTCCAAACGCTATAATCCGAGTGTTTTGAAAGGATACTTGAAACTACAAGTTTTGAAAACAAAACGCTATAATAGATAAAAGTTTTAAATTAAAATTATTATTCTTTACATTGTAGCAAAATTAATCTGCTAAACGAAGTCTAATTGACAATAAAGAAATTGAAACTCGACGTCCATATTAGGGGAGAAATTATATGGCAGTTAGGAATAATATTTCTCCTTGAAAGATAATTATTGCGGGAAAAAAAAATCAAATTTTGCTTTTAGTAGTTTTTGATAAACTAAATTAGCAATTTTATAATTAGAAAAGTTTTCTTTATAATAATTAATCTAAAATAGTCAAAATTTCAATTTGGCCTACTTTTCCCTCAAATATAATTTAGTTTTTTTTTTATTTTTATTTTTTTGGAATCATTTATTCTCCTAACTATATTTGTAGCTTGTGTTCCCACTGCAAGAAAAACTATATTTAATGACATATTATTTACGACATGTAGTTTTTGAATGTCGTTAAAAAGTACATACAACGACATCTCCAACAACCATGTCGTTAATAATATTTGAAACTATAATTAACGACATCTATATAGATGTCGTATTAAAGGTCTCCTTTTAACGAAAATAGTTTATTGTCGTTAAATTATTTAACGACAAGTAAAAGATGTCGCCAAAGCCCTGGAGATTCTACGACATCCCTTATAAACTACATCTTGACCAATGTCGTCTATAAGGGGTGTCGTAAAATCTTCAAGGCTTTGACGACATCTCTTCCTTGTCGTTAAATAATTTAACGACACTAAACTATTGTCGTTAAAAGGAGACATTCAACACGACATCTATATAGATGTCGTGTTGAAGGTCTCCTTTTAACGACAATAGTTTATTGTAGTTAAATAAGTAAAAGATGTCGCCAAAGCCCTGGAGATTCTATGACATCCCTTATAAACTACATCTTGACCAATGTCGTCTATAAGGGGTG
>CAMOHE010046944.1:0-11897 GCA_946598075.1 Artocarpus hirsutus
CTTAACCTTATTTTGTAGGTGACAACGCCGCGGTCTTGATGTGCTCACTTCTCAATTTGTTCATGTCATACATTTATAAAATGGTAATTAACATTTAATCAATGAATCAATTACCATATCATAACACCCATGATAACCATTTCATATCATTTATAGCATCCATTTCATAAAAACATCATGCATGCATTTTCTTTAAACATAAACATAGAAACAACATTTTCAACACATTTACACTTCTGACCTACATGAATTTAAAAATTAATAACTTAACATCCACTTATAATTTGCAAACCATAATTGACAGAGACATACAAAACATATATACCTATCACCATGATTTTTCTCTAATCATAAAAATCTCATTTAATAATTAAAACAAGTCACAAAACTTTTTGCATGAAATCTGTCAGCATAAGCCAAAACAGTGAGCATTATTATCTCAGGTCCAATTTTTTTTTTTATTTCCATATCACAGAAAATCCTCAAAAATTCATACATGTAATAAACTCACAAAATTACAACATATTTAAAATTCAGCCTTAAATAAATTCCTAACACTTCAAAACATGCATTAGAAGACAAAGAGTAAAAACATACTCTAAGTGCAAAACAGTGAGCTACATGTAGTAATTTGTGCCAAACAATTAAAATAAACTTATTTAGGCCTAACAATTCATATGATATTATTTTTAACCTACACATACAGTAGCATAAAATTTCTTATCTCCAAATAAAATTATACAATAATACAAAAATATTATATAATCAATAATCTCACCACTTTACATTTTCAGCAGTCACATAACCTAGGTTTAATAAAAATTCTATAACACATGGAATATTTACCATATTATCACCAAAATTTTCAGTCTATAATTTAATATATATAATAGCATGTAAACCAATTTTTGTGCAATAAAACATTCACTTGCATCAAAAATAACACCTATATATATGTGCACACAAAAACAGTCAGCAATTATTTACAGTGAGTGGTGGAGAATAGAAAATTCATAACTTTTTATAGAAAAATCAAAATAATGTGAGACTTAGGGGAAAAATCACATAACTCAAGCATACATAACATATTAAAAAAAAATTAGAGAAAAATAAAGTTCATAGACAAAGATATGGCAGTCAATTTGAAGAGAAGAAAAATTTCAGACATGCTAAAAATTTAAACTCTTACCTTAGAATGAGTTCTTCTTCAAGCTCCTTCGAAATAATCCAAAGAAATTTGAATATTTTTAATAATAATAACAGGGAAAGAATTTTGAGAGGATGAATAAGAGGTGAGGATGAGAGAGAAAAATAGAGAGAGAGAGAGAGAGAGAATATGTGAGAGAGAAATGAAAAAAATTTGTCTGAGAAAATTTTGCTATTGTGAAAAATGAATTTCAAAAATAAGGAAAACTTATCCTCTTAATACAAATCAGAATTTTCTGATTAATAGTAAGGCATAATTCGTGTAATGGATAAAATTTTAAAGAGAAAGAGTCAAAACTTCCAAGAATGGTTCACGTTGCCATAAATCGCCTTTGTAAAACGGGAAAACTTTATCCATTAATTCAAATAAAGGAAAAGTCAAATGTTTCATTACCAAAATTAAAGAAATCAATCCATAATTATGTTATTTATCCAGAATAAATAATCCTTATCACAAATCAACCTTATCACAATTTTGTAAAATTTCTCCTGACTGCTTGTCAGCTGTCATCGGCCTGCCGATCTCAGAAGTTCGGCCTGTCGATCTCAGAAGTTCGGCTTGCCGATGGCACAGCATCGGCTTGTCGTTCTGAGGAAATCATTTTGGCCTGTCGAACTGAATTGTTCGGCCTGCCGAACTGCCTCAACACTCAAAATTCATTCATAACATTTAATTATCCATAAAAATATAATTAAACATATACCATAAATGACATGAACATTTGAGCACATCAATTCCACGCGAGCGTCACCTGTCATAACACTTAAAATAAAATGGTTAGCACCATTATATCATATATCACAACATATCATGAATATAACACTTATCATCGTCATTAATATAACATTTAACGTCGTTATTATCATAACATTATCCGTTACATCAAATTAGGCGGGCGTTACATATGAGACCCCACCAAACCCAACCCTCGCCAGTGAGCCTAAGCTAGCCACCATCGGTGAACCCAACGATGAAGCCGTCCCAAGCCACCCTCGACCACACTGTCCTGGATACCCCAAGCACGACCCACCGTCTCCTCCGTAGCTCCTCAACCCCACGATCCTTTGCTGTAGAGAGAGAGGGGTGGGGCCTTGGGGTTGTCGATGGTCGTTTGGGTCGTCGACCAATGTCAAGGGCGGGGGTTGGGTCGTTGATGGCCGTCGACGGTGGGGGATGGGTCATCAATGGCTGTCGACATCGGCATCCACAACCCACTGAAGTCTTAAAAACCCACTGAAGGAGAGGAATTTCTTCCTCTCTTGTTTTTTATAATAATTTTTTATTATTAATATTTATTTTTATTAAAAAATATTTGTTTTTAAAAATATATAGTTCTATGCAACCAAATACTTTTTTAAAAACAGTATTGGCACATTTCTCAAAACATTTTCATTTTTAAATTTTTTTAAAAACAAAAACTAAAATAAAAACACTGCCAAACGGCCCCATTATTTCAGATAGTAGGCTATTTATGTTGTGTATTGGAAATACACTAGCGGATCTAGCTAGTAAAAGGATTCGTTTGGTAAATAGATTCAAATTAGTAATTTGATTTGAATTAAGATTTGAGTTAGTGACTTGAATTGTTATCCAAATTAATGTTTGGATGTGCATTTAAGTTTTAATCTGAGTATGAAATAAAATTAAAATTTGTGTTTAGAGAGGTAGTAAAAATAATTTTTTATTTATCAATAAATCTAATAAAATCTTAATGTTAATGATCGTAAAAAATATACAATATAGATCTTAATTTATTCCTCTATTCACTATGAACACAATGAAAAAAGAATCATCTCAGTTGGATAACAAATGAAGAAGTTATGGATTTTTTCTCAAATATAGGAGAAAGAATTTTAGTTTTTGCTATAGTAGAGATATCTGAGTATTAAAAGTTTAGGGGGAGTCAGAGCTCTAAAAACTTAGATTCTTGAAATTCAAAGGATTTGGATTTACTGGGAAACAAACACGTATTTAAAAGATTTTTAATACTTAAATTCAAATTTGAGTCCAAAGAACCCAAAAAATTTGAGACAAGTGGTCCCTAATATTATCCCTTTCTTCTAAGTTATTTTTTATGAGAACAAATTAGGGGTTTATTGTAGAATTTTCCATTTTTTAAGCATTAATAAAGAAATTCAATATAAAATTTTGACTATTGGCTATTGTCTTAATATTGTGTCAACTTTTTCTTTAAATTAGGGGTGAAGGTTCCTTTATGGTGGAACCGGGTATGGTATTGCCGTTAGGCTACAGCTATTATTGTGTCATATTTTTGATACATTATATTCGTAAAAAAACACATAAAACCTACCTATTATTACTCTTTAACTGTTGGGTTTTTTATGTAAATGGTCTAGTAACTATTGTCTAAAACCCTTTGAAATTGACTATCATCGGTTGAAAACTGATCAAACATCTCCTACGACAACTTGTTGCTTGATTACCATTTCTTAAAACCAACAATGCTTGATCGATATCAAATCGACAACAAACTAATAATTTTTAACCTATATACATTCTAAAAGGGTGTTTGAGACTATTGGTTAAAACTAATGATTAGAACTAATTTTAATTGAAAACACTATAGAAGTGAGAGCTTTACACTGTGGCACATTCTTTTATTGACGTTGTAGCATGTGATAGCTTTACACTATAGAAATCAAAAGTTTTAATTATAACTCACATTGGCAATCACCACATAATTGTTAATCGATGACCATCGGAGGTTGTGGTGTAGTGCTGACTATATCTTTTCTATGACTCTTCTTTTGATCCTTCTAGAGATAGAATCCTCATTACCACAAGATGAGATCATGCCAATGTGCACCACCTGAGAGTGGCGTCCAATGGGAGTTGCAAAACTCTGGTTGGATGGATAAAAAGAGTTTAGTTTAGGCCATTTCTACTACTCAATGGTTAACGGGGTTGTCAATGTACAAAAGTGGACGGGGGACCTAATTTCCTTTTATTGAGGGCAAAAAAAAAAAAAAAAAAGTGTTTATCTGTGGGTCATGATCCAATACGCTAGCAGCACAGGGGTGTAAAGCAGCCCAATTGAGTGGACCCCGCCCCACGTATTTAACCCAACGGACAAGATGGAATCAGGGTCAGGACCTTCGTATCCCGGAAACAAACGTGGAAACTCTCACACGTGCGACGTGCGAACCCCCCTCATCCCTTGGAACCGGCCTCGTACTCTCTCTTCGTCTTATGGGCTCCTCTCGAGCGCTCTCTCTCTCTCTCTCTCTCTCTCTCTCTCTCACCCTTTGACAGAACTGCTAATGGCGAGAAAATAGGATAATAAGATATATATATATATATATATATTTTTTTTTTTTACATTCTGATATCATTATCTTCTTCGCACTCAAAGAATCAAAGATTTCATTTGCTTGGCACTTGTTTTTTTTTTTTTGTTTTTTTTTTGTTTTTTGTTTTTTTTGTTTTAATAGAGAACTCAAACTCAGATATGTATTCTTTAACAGTAAAACCCTCCTTAATCCTAGCTAAATCTTCAGCTTCTGTTTCTTCTTCTTCTTGTTCTTATACCACTTTATATTCTTGTCCTCCGCTGTGTTCTTCGATTGGGTTTCCTGTAAAGACAAAAAGCGTGGGAAGAAGATTGGCTCTGAGACTTCAAGCTTATGATTCTTCAAAAGGCGAGACTCCCAATGACAATGGCGATTCCAAGACCCCTAATGGAACTCTGGTAATTTATTTACCATTTTGCCCCCCTTTTTTGGCTAGATTTGTAGCTTGTCTTTGGTAGCATTAGATTCTTGTTTAATAATTTTTGGGGGGTGATGAAATTTTTACAGCCGAAGAGCAGAAGAGAAATCCTACTGGAGTATGTCAAAAATGTTCAGCCAGAATTCATGGAGTTGTTTGTAAAAAGAGCTCCTCAACAGGTATTAATTTTCTAGTTGTATTTGGCACATAAAAGGGATGTCTTTGTGAATAGTTATTTATCTTAATTCCTAAGCATAATTAAATACAAAAAGTATTGTTCCACTTCCACATTACTTGGTGGCACTTCTAATATGTAGTTATGTGTGGTAATTGTATTGATAGATAATTTTTTTTTTTTTTTTGGATTGCTGAAAAGGTTACATTTTAATGCAAGAAAAACGCGTTATTCATGTTTGTTTGAGATAATAGTGAGTCCTAGTGGAAATAAACCTTGTTTTGTGGGCACGTAGGTAGTTGATGCAATGCGCCAAACGGTGACGAACATGATAGGAACACTGCCTCCACAGTTTTTTGCAGTGACGGTCACTACTGTGAGTATATTTTCTAGTTAGTGTGAGTGATTTTGTTCATGTCTCAACTGTTGTGTAAAAGTTCATTTTGATGACTTTGAGTTGTACTTCAGGTTGCTGAAAATCTAGCGCAGCTAATGTATAGCATCATGATGACTGGATACATGTTTAAGAACGCGCAATACCGGTTGGAACTGCAACAAAGTCTGGAGCATGCTGCTCTTCCTGAGGTGCAAGATAAGAAGGTACTTATTCTTGTTGCAATTCCCTATAGACAAACAGTGGTGGGCCGGCTGATAATTTTCTTATCACACTTTTCAACAAGATGGATTTTCAATAAGCATATGGCCTTGGTTGTGCAAGTACGGTGTTTACCATTTAACATATTGAACCATTCAGCTACTCTGATTTGGAGGAATCGGTTTTCTTTATTATTAAGCTTGTTTTCGGGCATGGTTTTCAATTGTCCACACATATATTGGTTTCTGCATGCTTTTGGCTGAAATCTACTTGTCATTTATCTCAAAATAAATCCGTGAGTTCATATCCATATGCTTATGATACAGCTTTGTAATTGTTATTCTTTTAATAAACCGTTGCAAATCAGTTTGATGTGTGCATGATTTTGTTTTAGTTGGTGCATTAACATAGACCAGTGATTCGTCAGGACGTACCAGATTATGCGCCTGGAACTCAGAAGAACGTATCAGGTGAAGTTATTCGGTGGAACAATGTTTCTGGACCTGAGAAAATAGATGCTAAGAAATATATCGAGCTACTCGAAGCAGAGATTGAGGAACTGAATCGTCAAGTTGGCAGAAACTCTGCAAATGGACAAAATGAGTTGTTGGAATATCTAAAGTCTCTTGAGCCCCAAAATCTAAAGGTAAGAAAGTTAAGTTGAAAACTTTGATTCCTCATTGCAACCAAAATGTAGGAGGCTGAACAATTAAGTTCCGTCTCTAGATGAGATATCAGCCAGCGAGGGAGAGATTTTACAAGGACTTGTCTTTCTTAATGAATGGTTTGTGATCATTTGCCCATTTATTATTTCTTTGGTTCACAAGGGTTCTATAATAGGAGTCAGAAATTAGGCGTTGTTAGTTATGTATGAAAGCTAATAGGAAGAATGCCCAAATGCTTCTACAAAAATGAGCGTCCAATTTTATGACTTCAATTTTGTAGGACTTGACCAGTAGTGCTGGTGAAGACGTCGTGCTTGCCATGAATACATTCATCAAGCGGCTTTTGGCTGTTTCAGATCCTGACCAAATGAAGGTTTGTCTCATTCACCTCCTTACTCTTCACACAAACGGGCATGTTTACTTGTCATTTGTTTACTTACAAGATAAGGATACATCTCATTCCAGTGTAATCTTTCTTACTCTTTATTCATGGTTGCAGACAAGAATAACAGAGACGACAGCTCCCGAACTCGCAAAGCTGCTATACTGGCTGATGGTGGTTGGTTACAGCATACGTAACATTGAAGTTCGCTTTGACATGGAACGAGTTCTTGGCACTCCTCCGAAACTTCAAGAGCTGCCTCCTGGAGAAACTTTATAAACAGAGATTTTAATTGTGGATTAATGTTTGGGAGCATGACTGATATTGGGTACTACAACTAATAGAAAATGAGTTCCGTCTGCTAGTCTCATGCTGCAAGAACTAATATCTAATAGCGAGGTGCTGGGCAGCATCACCGGTGTCCCGAGTATTGCTCATAATTGTAAGGCGATAGGTGCAAAGCAGAGAGATGGTTATAGCTTACTTATGTTGGATCTACTGTGTTGGTATTCGTCCAATTTGAGGTAGCTTAGATTCGAACAAAAAGGCGATGAGGCAAGTTTTTTGCACGCCACTGTTAGCTCTAAAATTTGATGAGTTTTAAATTTGAGCCTGTCAAACAGAAAAACAGATTTGGTCAAACCATGTACCATCGTCGTGTTGATTTTTATGAACTGATCTTTCAATCCGATTACCCGCTGCACTTACAAGTTACAGTTGCATTTGTTAACTAACGATGTTAGTTTGTGGGGGGGTGGGGGGGGAAGGGAGGAACAGCAACGTCCATCCATAGTTAAAAATGGCCTTTAAATTATTATTATTATTATTGTTATTTGGTAGAAATATTTTAAATTATTATGCCAACTCTAATGGAGCGGACAACGCATATCGCCTAGTGTGATAAAGAGTATTTCAAGATACCATAGCCCCCATATCATATCTAACTATCTAAGGGAAGCTACAGAACAAACTAAAACCACTAAAATTAGAGAATGGTTGCACTAACAGGTAGATTTTATTTATTAATAAAAGAACGTTGCCTTTAACAAAATAAATAAATAAATAAATAAAAACAAAAACAACTAAGCTTGACTAATTACTTTGCCTTCGCCAATGGAGACACTCCGATCAGGCTACTGCCTAGATAATACATGAAATCTAGAGAGACCGGGAAAAAAAAAAAAAATCTCTGTATGTTGCATCTCAAAATTTCTTCCACATATTGCGGCACCACTTTAAATAAATTATTATGCAAAAAGGGTAAAAAACCAACCTGCCTAACATAGCCCCCTACACCATCTATGAACTCTGGTGGTTTGGGTTGAGTCTGCTGGCTTGTAACAAATTTCCTAATGTGTGCCATCCACAACGTAATAACACTGCTAATTCTGCCTAGAGGCCATCACGGAACTTTTCAGAAATATCGTCGTTAAATTCAACTAAGTAGTTCTCTCTGCTTTGCAAACCAAAATTGTGAAGGCCAGTTTGAAATGGTAAGAAGAACATCAATTGTGTCAAGTTGGTCATTCCTTGGTACCATATTTGGTTGAGAGCCTTTTGGCCCATGGACTACGATCAGGTGATGAAAAAACTGGATAACCAAGCATCGCAGACCATCGTAAACTCAGAAGGACAACAGCACGGCCCTCCTCAAAATTTTTAAACAGTTGGAGTATCCTTGATTCGGCTTCCTCATCCTCGACAAGGACAAAATCTTCCCAGAATTCCATTTCTTCTGGAAGTTCGCTGCTGCATCCGTCACATAACATACGCATGCTCAACACCTGCAATGCTTCCATAGCTGTGCTGTGAAGACCACACATAACATACGCAGAGAACACGTATTCACAGGTTGATGCATCGGGCTTGATGTTTTCTTGGTGCATTAGCTCAACAACAAACTCAATCACATCAATCATTCCCTGATATTCATTTAAGAAGAGCAACATCAATAAACACGAAGCAACAAAATAATAGAATAAATCATAACCAAATAAATGTTGTGAATTTTAACAAATAATGTTTTAGTCTTAGCTCTTTCTGCTAACGTTCAACATCACCATTGCGGGTTGTTCTCTCGCATATTTTGGTTCTCAACTTGCATATTTTTATATACGGATCTTAATATTACAAGTGTCTAACCAAAAAAAAGTTTGAACCGTGCTGTTTCATTTCCACGATAAAGCAAAGCTTTGAATATTAGTCAGATCCCTTATGGAAGGGGGAAAAAAGGGGTACCTTATCAGATGCTCTCCGAAGGATGGTATTAAACAACAAAACATCAAATTGAATTCCTTCTGAGCTTGCTTGCTCCAAAAGATCTAGTGCTTCATTGAAATTCCCCATATTCAATTGAATCTGGAAAAAGAAAGACACCTTGAGCAATCAGCGTGTTCACGATTCTATAGTAGTCTTAAATGGTTGGAGGATCAATCAACACACTTCAGAAGACATGGAACTAGGGGAGAGAATTTCAGGCAAAACAACATTGGGACTTCTCATAAAAATAACATATTTGTACTATATACATATGAACATCCAAGTTTACAAAGGGAACATGAAAATTTCGAATGATGGAGCAGAGTATAAAGGTACCTTCATGAGAGCAGTGTAAGTCAACGCCTTTGGATAAAACCCATCATGGAACATCAGGGGAAGAAGGGCGCTAGCCGATCTGAAACATCTTAAAACGCTACAACAATCAATCATGATATTATATGTGGCATCATCAGGCGACATACCACATGACCTCATGCTTTTGAACATTTCTATTGCCATGTGACTCTGCATGTCAAGTAGGAAGAAAGCTTGTAACAAAACACTGGATGAGATAATTCTACATCTTTGGAAATAGAAATGAAGGAGAAAACTCGGTTCCAAACTTCAAAAATACCCACTTGCTTGGCCTCGACAAGTGAATGTAACACCAAATTGTAGATGGGTGTCCCGAGATAAGTTTGGTTGCGAGTGAAAAGGTTTTCTGCCACATGTAAGTAATGAATCATCTCTGTTATCATCTCCTCTGATCCAAGGGCTTTCAACTGAGAAGAAGAAGAGTTAACAAACAATGAATAAACTAGTGAATGCATAAGATAAGCTCCAAAGGAAGGAAAAAATTGGTGGCCTACAAGGACTACCAAAAGACCGTATATAATTTTAAAAACAACGATGACCGGATTGAAAGTAAAGAAAAAATGGAAATCATTTTCATCAAAGTTCAGAGCTTACAAGGATAATGTATCACAATATCACATTAATTCACTTCATTGATCTTTATAAACTATGTCAATTGACTATAATACAAAAATTCATAAACTTAATCAGTTTTACTACTCCCTCTCCAAGTTTCCAAACCCTATCAGTTTTCTATTTCAATACTTGTAAACCATGGAAAGATGTAACTATGATAGATCATCAGTTCAAAACATATTGCAAGTGAAGTAACATAATAGGAAGTCAAATTAAAGCGGAAAAATTTGTCAAATACAGGAAACATAGCCAATTTTAAGTTAATTAAAAAAAAAAAAGAAGCAGTCATTCCATCACAGAAATGGATCCTAAAATGCAGCACATATGCACAGCCGCTCACTGACCCAGGACCCAATTACAGGTCAAGTGTTCGTCAACGCCATACAATTGGCCTATAAGCTGTCAACGCTAACCACCTTATTGATATGGAACTGAAGCTTACACCTGGGATACAAATCACAAAGGTCAATCATCTGTCACTAAAGAACAATTGCAGACACTTGCTGATCCAGCATTTTATGGCCAATTACCATCAGTAAATTTAGGCTTCATAAAGCTACCACAAATACCAAGAACTAACACTCTAAACAGTTGTTTTAATTATTTTATTCCAGAGCAAGAAAGAAGCAAATTAGTGCTCACATCACCATAGAACCATGGAATTATCAAATGACAATTGTCTATTAAGAATATAACCTTTGCACAATGCGACAATTTTGTTCTCCAAATAACAAAATAATAATTTAAAAAAGGGTTACGAATTACCAAGTTCTTCATTGATAAATGACTGTGCTGGACCCCATGTTTTGCCATATCCAATTCTATGGCTTTTATTCTTCTAGCAACATCCACCTGTGACAACTTGTTGCCCTTTTCATATGGGGCATTCACATTACCAAATAATGAAAACAAAACCTCGTATGTCTTTATATCTGGTGGAAGTTCTATTTTTCTCATCTTGGCCAAGACCCGCACAGCTCGTTCAGGTTGGTCCTGCAAAATAAGTGCAACAATTTTAGATTGATGATCGTAAGTAATAAAACCTGAAATGCTGCAGATAATGATGAAGTTTAAAGTGAGAGTAAAAAACTGCTTGGAACAATTTGAGAAAATGTGTGGATTTAAAAATGCATTTGCACTCCAGGAGTTTGAGTTCAACTCACCAATATGTCACATGCTGCAAAAAAAACATTAAAAGGATGTGCATATGGACATTCAGATATTTGATGAAGCATAGTCTCAGCTAAGTCCAATTCCAATGCTTTGCTACAACTTATTGAAAGGGTTACAAGAGTCTTATCATGTGCTTTCAAGTTTCTTTGTTGCATTATTTTCAACTGCAAAGCACACAAAAGACAAATATTTCTAGCTTAAATCTGAAAATCTAATTCAAAAAATACATTTAATTAAAAACAGTTGGAGGAGATAACTTCATACAGCAAACTAATATATGTTACCACTTCCATTCCACGTCTGAAACCTCTCTCAGAAACAACTGCTTTGACAACAGCATCGTATGTATGACTCGTCAATTGTAGCCCAAGTTTTTGCATCTGACAAGGAGCATGAAGCATTCAATGAGATAGAAGCTCTAAACAAAATTAAAACCAAACAAAATATGAGTGAATGTATAAAATAGTCCTATTATACATGCAAAGTAACGTTTTTCTTATTGCAAATTTGTGTTTCCAAAGCTTATAGTAATGTAATTTAGAGTAAGAACAATCACATTTGGAATCTTTATTATAATAAAGATGTGAATCATAAAAATAACTGTAGACAAAAAGAAAATAAAGTTTCATTCTTGCACTTCCAATTCATACAAAAAACTTAAAAAATAAAACTCATACCTGAGCTAATAATCGCTCTACAAGCCAATAATTGTTTAAATATGC
>CAMOHE010046944.1:11917-59800 GCA_946598075.1 Artocarpus hirsutus
TATTTTCAACTGCAAAGCACACAAAAGACAAATATTTCTAGCTTAAATCTGAAAATCTAATTCAAAAAATACATTTAATTAAAAACAGTTGGAGGAGATAACTTCATACAGCAAACTAATATATGTTACCACTTCCATTCCACGTCTGAAACCTCTCTCAGAAACAACTGCTTTGACAACAGCATCGTATGTATGACTCGTCAATTGTAGCCCAAGTTTTTGCATCTGACAAGGAGCATGAAGCATTCAATGAGATAGAAGCTCTAAACAAAATTAAAACCAAACAAAATATGAGTGAATGTATAAAATAGTCCTATTATACATGCAAAGTAACGTTTTTCTTATTGCAAATTTGTGTTTCCAAAGCTTATAGTAATGTAATTTAGAGTAAGAACAATCACATTTGGAATCTTTATTATAATAAAGATGTGAATCATAAAAATAACTGTAGACAAAAAGAAAATAAAGTTTCATTCTTGCACTTCCAATTCATACAAAAAACTTAAAAAATAAAACTCATACCTGAGCTAATAATCGCTCTACAAGCCAATAATTGTTTAAATATGCACACGCATGGATGACGTCATTAAAAGACCCCATCAAAAGCTTCATGACAGGGGGACTTTTGTAGACATTCAATGTTCTTATCCGAACATTCTCAGGCTCTCTAGCTCCGAAACTAAAAATATTGCCTTGGTCTTCACTACTTCCATCACCGTCCAACTTGCTCGAATCAAATTGTTTGAAGCCTGTTACATGTTTTGAAGGGATAGGAATGTCTAATCTCGAAGCAGACCACATTCCACCAGAATGTTCATACATAGTACTACCCCTGATGGCTAAAGCAATCATTTTCTGCAAAACTTCATACGCCGATTTTAGATCTCCCAACCTAGTAAAGGACCAGAGGAATCTTCTCAGAGGAAGAATGTCTAGACTATACTTCAAGATATATTCCCTCCATATCTCATGGACAGCAAACAGGTTTTTCTGCCAAACTGCTAACTGAAAGAAAGATTTGAAACTGAATATTAATATGTTGATGAGCCTGACTTTGTAACGTGATGCTGGACTAACAGAGACTGAACATAGAAGGAACAAAAGATGGAAGATAGAGACAAATTGAATAATTAAGGGGAGAGAGAGAAAGAGAAAGTTAAGAGAAGGGATACTCCAAAATTCCCTAATTATCTATCATCACATATTACATTATATCATTGTCAGATTGGCTGAACGGTAATTTTATGATGAAAAGAAACAACCGTGGACTTGCAAACAATCTACATTCTAGGGAAATTAGGAACCAACATACAAGAATAATTGGTGAGTCTGACTTTATGACAGTTTCAAACTGACAAAGAACATGACTGTTAACGCAAACTGTAACAAATGTTTCAAGTTCAACCAAAAAGACATAGAGGAAGCAATTCCTTTGGAAAAATAACCAGAAACGTGAATACTGCACTATTCAATACAACAGCCATAGCAATCGGTGCCCTTCTATATGACAATCTTGCAGATGGGCCACATTTTAGTGAGGAATTGATGAACATTGAAAAGAAAATTATAACAACATCCAACTCTGCGAACCTTGAGAAGCTCTGAGTACGTAACTTCATTTTTCCCAACCATTCTATGGTCCATCAGATCCAAACATTGATTGGCATGACTAATACTATGCATTTTGGCACAAGCACCCAAGAAACTATTGTAGATAGACAGAAGCGGGTAAATTCCTTGACTTTCTCCAAGAAAATTTATCAACTTAAATGCCTGAACATGCAAATCAGGAAAATACAACTTCAGTTCCTTCATTGTACTTAGAATTAAATAAGAATATCGGAAACGCATAATTTCACTTTTCTAGGTTATTCAGATAGTTCAATTTTTCAACTACATCATCATTAGTTTCAATCAACAGTCTTTAAGCATAGCCAATAAATAACTAAACAAGTATGTGTTCAAGAGCCTTTTTTTTTTTTTGGTTTTTTGTTGTGCTTGCTTAATTGACTTCACCTCATCTATGTAACCCCCTCTGCACAGTGCGCGTATCATTAGCAAGGAAGACATGCTATCCAAGCTGATCTGGTTTTCCTCCATTACTCTCCAAGTCTCCATCACAAACTGCGATAAAAAAAAACAATGTTTGTGACTCTATCTTTTTACTTTTTTTTTTTTTTTTTTCAGGGCATCAGACAGAACTAGCAAAATTGACCAAACATCAACTTATTAAACAAAGAAGTTTTGAGATCAGAAAACCACTTGGCTAAACCAAAAACAAGAAGTTTTGTAGCTTACCAACGGATCAGGAGAACTTGCACAGTATCTAAGGATATAAACGAAATCATTAGCTCTTAGCGAGTAATTTCCATGAGCAAGACTTAAGAGTACACTAGACGCTTTGCTTCTCTCGCCAAAGCGAAGTGCATCAACGATCTGCTTCTGCATGGATTTCGTGGTCGATTCTGCTCCATAACCACAAATATAGTATAACATGAATGTATGAAGATTACTCATAAAAAAACAAAATGATTCTATACAAATTGTTGGCATTCTTTCAGGCTCTCGCTCGAATCAGAACTTTTATGCACTGGCAGGCTTTCCACTCAATCTAAATTATCTAATAGCCTACCTATCAGGTGCAGATATAATCAAGAAGTTTCAAATGGGTTCATCATCTGATGCTTTATTATTTTATTTTTCAATAACTAGTTAGAGATTTATTTAATTTCACATAGCAAACAAATTAAAAAAAAAAAAAGTGCTTATCCAAGTTGAAGAAAAAGTTGTGAGAGATTACCTCTTGCAGTTGAAATAGTTCGTGAAAAAACGAGTTCCTTTGCCGGACCTGTCCATCCCTGCGAGAACATTACATAATCTAAACATTCAAATAACAAAAATAATCACTTAAATTACAAACAAAAAAAGCTGAAATCATAATCAATATTTCTAACTAAGACATTCTCGCTAACAAAAGCGGGAAAATTGAGAATAGTTGTTCCAACGAAGAAATAGCGAAACGGAACATACATGTTCTTGTGATATTGATCTCCGAAACGAATCGGCAAAATACCGGAAAGGGACCGTCCCTCTGTAAGAACATAAGCCCGATTAAACGAGATTATGATCGCCATGGCTGTACTTTACATGTGTGTGTATATGTATATATTTAGATACATACGAAGTAGAGTATATACTTACGCAGTTCTGTACATGGTTCTAGAACTTCCTCGGGGAGAAATCCCAGCATTATGGTTTAGGGTTTAAGCATTTGGTGGGAAAAACTGAAATTTTCTCGGAAATGTCTTGTGCAGGTTTCCAGTCACCGAGTTTGTCTCTCACAATCGGAGTCGGGGCCGCTCAGCAAGCTTTTGGGAGTTCTTTTGCAAATTCATCGATTCATCGGGGGTAAAATTGGAATTAGAGTTTCAAACGATCCCCTATCCGATCGGTGATTGGTCTAAGGGGCTTATACCGTAAACGCGCTCATAGAAAATCTGGTATTCAAAATGGGCCAGGCGCTAGGGTTTTCCCTTGGAGTCGTTGAATTGAATTTTCGTAAATGCAACTTTTAACATTTACATTTTATAAATTGAGCACATATTATGGTATAATTTAACATATAATATAAATAATAATATGACATAATTTTTTTTAAAATATGACATAAATAAATACAATAACATAAATAAATACAACTTTTAAAAGTGTAGGATAATGTGTCATTTTTTCTAGTTGTTTAGACTCAATACAATGTACTCAAATCTAGTAATTAGGCTTAAATTTTAGGAGAATTTTCATAAAAATTTTTTAAAATGTATCTTTTTTATAAAATGTCTTATATGTTTATTTGTGACATAACTTAACATGTATTATGAATAATAATATGGCATAACTTCTTGTAAGTGTTCTATGAATATATACAACTTTTAAAGTGTGGAATAACATGTTATTTTCTCTAAATTTTTTAGTTAATTGTGGTGAATATTAATTTTTCAAAACTAATTATAGTAAATATCAAGTTTTGCAACATTTGTAATAAATAACATATTATAACGTGAATAATTGATTTGCTCTTTATTTATTATATAAATAATTCTTATTTATACAGTAAATAGATTTAAAGTGAAAAAAATATTTAATGCTTTTATTTATATCGTAAATCTGTTATTTACTACAAATATTTTTAAAATCTACTATTTACTTTAAAAAGCTTCAAAAATATGTTATTTGTCTCCTTTTTTTTTGGAATGGAATTGTGCATATATTCATTATAAAGGCGGTTAATCAATATTGTCTTGTAGTTTAAATGCATGTCTATAAAATAATCCCTTCCTACCTTTTATTAACCACCTTTAAAATGAGATGTATGACCGTTATGTTTTATATTTTTAGTGTTTAGGAAAAGAATTACAGCTATAAAGTTGAAACCACACATGCAAGATATAAATGTTTTACATTGTAGCAAATTTTGTTTTAAATTATAACATATAAAAATTTTATATTGTTTACTATTGAAACTATGTGGCTAAAACCACAACCTTAAACACAGTATAAAATATAAAATGAATAGATTGATAACAAACCTTAAAATATTCACTTTGTCTGATTATTTTATTTATTTCTTGAGAATAACCTCAAGTTGTTAATAAGGTCTAGGAAGGAAGAAACCCCTCTTTGCTGTCAAATCTTCTGACGCCAACTTCTTCTTGCATAATTGACGAATCTCTACCTTTGATGGTCGTGAGCTAGATCTGCGGTCGCAAGCCAAATCCGTCGCGACGGGGATGAAAAACAGGAAAAGGAACAAAAATAACTGAATTTGTAAAGTGAAAATATAGAAGGTGAGAAATTAGTGTACGAACAAACCGAGAATTAGAACATTGCGAAAAACAACGCCATTGAGATTGCAGAGAGAGAACAGCTGAAGCACTCAAACAGCGGTTGGTTTTGGTTGGGACGTCGACCATGACGATTGCACCTTTTTTTTTTTATCTTTTGTTTTATTATAATTTATGCTAAAAATAAATTTAATAGATTACTAAAATGTACTTTTTATTTTGGGTTTTTTTTAAAAAAAAAAAATTATTTGGTCAATAATATATTTTTTTTAAGTTTTTGGATATAAAAAAACTAACTTTTTAGACATCAAAACAGTTTCAAAATCAAAACAGTTTCAATTTTTTTTTGTTTCAACCACGGTTAAGCCTCTCTCTTCGATACAGTCCTTTTTCTTTTCTTTTTTAAAAAAAACTGAGACAATTTCGATACTCAGAAAAAACATTTTTTTGGTACAAAAAAAAAAATCATTTACTTAATTTCAAATTTTCTTTAACTTTTTTATCAAAATATCCCCTTTTTTTTTAATTATAGGACACCTACGTTGCACGTGATCTATTCCATGAAAAACTTAATGGAAATAGACAAAAAGGTTTATTTTGCCAATGTTCAAACAATTTATGGATCATTTTGCCAAAATTAAAAGAATAGGCAAAAAGGTTTATTCTGTCAATGTTTAAACAATTTATAGATCATTTTGCCAAAATTAAAAGAATAAAGACCAAAGTGCTAAAGATTAAAGAGATTAGGGACGGCCAATGCAAATACTCAAAAAAAAAAAAAAAAACCATCGTCCTTATGGTAACAGCCAGCCGAACGGCGTCAAAATCCAATTTCTCCTCCTTCAGCCAATAATTTTTTTTTGTTACCTCTTCCTTCAATGGGAATCTTTTTATGTCAAAAAAAAAAAAAGTTTTGAGGAACTCAAAGTTCAAAGTATCTTAAAGATACAGATTCCTTTGAATAATAATATATAATAATAACATTTCTAAATAATAATAACAACAACAATGATAAAAGTCGCGTCCACCTACACCAACAGCTATTAAGCAGTAATATGCCCATGCTCTCTCCACTCCACAAAAAAAGGGTCTCTTTCCCAATTATAAATACAAAAAGGAATGACGAAAAAGAAAAAGAAGAAAAAAAAACAAAAATAAAAAAACATCGAGCATATACTAACTATTGACACCCGAAAGTGTCTTACCGGCAAAATTGAAGATTTCAAAGCAACCATCTGAACCAGAGCTTCATTCCCATCGACAAGCAGCATGGGCTTCTTACTATGCCCTAAAAGAAGAAATGCTTTAGAGTTAGAGAGCACCAGCCGCTTGTCTTGTCGAGAGAATCAAGAAATCGGGACGAGATGGTCCGGCCGCTTCGGATAGGCACGCTTGTATAAGCTCAAGCACACGGTATCGTGCTGCTGAAGGACCCCATAGAAAATGCACTTCACAGACCCTGCGATGAAAATGAAAAGTTTCAGTACGACGAGATTGAAAATGTAGATGCATTGAGCTTCTTCAATTTTCCTCTAAGTAATGGTTATTTCAGAACACCAAGGATATTCGGGAGAAAACTAACACTACCATTAGTGATAATTACAACACGTGCCAATAAAAGAGATGTGTGTGGCAAAAAGTGAAAGAATCGTGTCCCATTCCGTTATGTCGCTTATAAGAATTGTTTCTATGCAAGGTTTGTCTTGGACTGAAAAGTATCTTACCATGTGTACCAACGGGTTCTTTGATGTGACCACGATGACCGCACTTCGTAAACACTTCCACAGGCTGAAATCACCAACACAGGAAACAACGTCACGACGACGTCCAGCTACACCAGGATCTTGACAACATATGGAAATAAATATCTAAAAATGAAATCTACACACCTTGAACCATCTTACATCCTCTGGGTTGTGAAACATATATCTTACAGAAGCTTTCAACTTCGACACTCGTTGGGGGTAGCTGCCATCAGAACAGTAATGTTGCCATGAATTTTAAACTAAAAATCCAAAGCAACTGAGCTTGTAAGATTCATGCCGAATGCAGAATAGCATGAATTTATCACTAAAAGCAAGTTCAGTCATGAAGCTGGATCACAAAAATAATCAAACTGCAATAAAAAAAACTTACATAATAAAAGTAAATAAAAAAAAAAATCTGAAAATTGGAACAAGTTGGTTTCTAACGAAGCAACTCTACGAGTTAGAAGTTAAATAAAAAAAAGGCTTGGAGAGAGGAAGAAAAAGCTATTTCCTCGTTATACTGAATAGCCCATAAGCAACAAGCAACCACGTAATCAATTGAAGTCTAGAATAAATCATTACCCAGTTAGAATAATCTTCTTTAAAATTATCCTGTTTGGGTCGATAATTCTCAGTGAACCTACAGCAGCGACTGCAGGAGCACCATCTCCTTCAACATGCTTCCAGGCTATCAAAGGAAGAGGAGGCAATGAAAATTGGAGCATAAATTGATGCTATCAAAAAACGCCCTGCATGAAGAAACCTCTCCAATTTATGCTTGTTTGAATTCATGCTATCTGTTGAATATATTGGCCTACTAAGTAAAATGCAATCACATCAAATCCCCTGTAAATTTCAAGAAATGCTAGAGCTCATATCATTAGAAAACTAATTTGCAACAAAACGGCAAAAGCCAACATGAAATACTAACTCTTCTTTGGCTTTGATAGGCTCGACATATAAGTCGTGCTTTTTTACGCTGCAAAACATGGATGATCTCATTTGTAAGACCATTCGTAGTTATAGGGAAGTTGAACAAAAAGCAAAAAGAGAAAAAAGCCAAAATAGAAGTAGCTAAAATGGAGGAGGGACATCTTGGACTCATGCTGCAAAAGGCCACACGCAGTAATAGGCATTTCTTTTGCAAGCAGGCATAATTTAGAGGCAATACCATCAGGCACTTCTTTGATATGCAGCCTTGCATATCAATTAACTGATATGCAGTTTTCACCGTCTTCTTGCTCCATCACTAGAGCTTTAGACAGAACATGTTTCTGTGTTCTTGCGAAATTATCAAATGCAAAAATTCTGGCATGTTCTGGGGGAAAAGATTCCTGATATCCAAAGAAATCATGTCATCTACATGCTTAAGTTTCAAGAATACTTAAAAACAAAATCATATAATTTTAAACTTAATTTAGGGTCCCATGAAGAAGTGCGGAAGGACTCGAGGCCTCTATACATTGCAAACCTCTTTCTAGAATGAATGTCTAGTGGGGTATCCATTTCATCCGGAAAATCTGAAACACAATAACAACCATTAACTAATGACCAAAACAAAATATCAGCTCATCCAAAGAACAATGTTTTTAAGAATCAAGCATGTTGTTAGACTATCAGTGATATAAATTAAATTGATTACTTCTAAGTTATTTTTTTAAAAAAAAAAAAAACTTGAATTTATTTCGGAGCAATCTTTCACTGGCATATAAGAAAAAAAATCAAGTTCAGTTCACAGCAAATTTTTCCTTTTTCAAAAATACAAGTAATATCCAAAAAAGTAACTAACAATAAAAAGTAAGGCAGTGCCTCCAGCAAACACCATTACTTAGATGTAGAAAAAGAAGAGTAACCTCATCATCAGCATGTTCTTTTTTCAGTTTCTTAATTTCATCCTCTAACTGCTCCCTTGACAAGTCTTCACCTCCCCGATAATCATAGATGACAAACGTAATTAAAGCAGAACTCTTATAACTACTTTCCACACAGTACATCAGTATTACCATAAACTATCAAAGGATGTATAAACACAGCCATAGATGTATTTTTGCAATCTAATCTTTACCACTAAGCACATGCTTTTCATTTTATGACAGAAGTTAGAGACTAATTATCCTCAAGAACCACAGTCACACGCACAAAAATATCAGTTTACCAACACAGACAACACATCTACATGTATATGCATATGTAGATGTATAACTTACCATCATTCCGGTATCAGCATCAGTTTCCCCGTCAGAGTCCCTTAAGTTTAGTGAAGCCTGAGTATCATCACTGAGATCAAAGATATTAATGCCTTCGTGGGTAGGAAAATCACCCTCTCTTTCATCCAAAACCATACCATCAGCTTCATCATCACGATCTAAATCCTCCTCATCTGTGTCATCCACAATCCAAGCAGCCTGCAATATTCACTGTTAGCAAAATTGATGGCTATGACACAAGCAAGAAAACAAGAACAGTTTGACGTAAGATACAAAAATAAACATGCACCTGGTATTCTGAAGTTCCTCGAGGAAGTTTCCTCGACCTCTTTTGTTCCTGATTTCTATCAGCCTCCGTTTCAGCTTCTGTTGGCCAAGTCTGTTAAGAAAAACAAAGAGAATTTTTATATTCTGACTTCTATCATACCACACGCAGATAAAAAAAAATATCACAGCTAAACAGCTAATAGTAGTAAAATGAACAAGCACCACCATAGTTCAAAAGAATCAAAATAAACATTGCCAAGATATTAGAGCTTTTAACCGGCCATTAAGCAAAGACTGTACCATAAGAAGTTGTAAACTCTATTCAACACCCATCTATAGGCTAAATTGAAATAGTGTGACAAAGTTTTACTGACAGTCCGATACAACTTGTGTACTCTAAATTTCAACCTCTGACAAAGTTTTACAAACAGTTCGATACAACTTGTGTACCTTAATTTCAACCACACACCATCCATTGTCTTGAATACAAGTCAAATCCATACACAAAAACAAGAACAGAACTTTTAAAAAAAGTAAAAATAATAATAAACGAAAATATAATAAATTTACCTGTTCACCTGCAGGAGGATCAGGAATATTTTCAACAAGCAATGGCTCCTGCTTCAGAGGATCCAGAACCAAGCAACGAACTATTGAATCAATAAAATCTACAATAACCAATGAATTTTATCAATAATCTCGTTTCAGTGAACATGAAGTACGACTTTTCACAAAAAATCAAGATACTAAAAATAGAAAATACTATAGTTGATAAGTCCATGCACCATATTCAATGACATCCTACATGTTTCCTTTGCCATACAAAAAAAATGATCAGTACCTCAAGACCACTCAAGTCATCTGAATCCATCATATCCTGTTCTTTTCTTGCTTTAAGAGGAAATGGGTCCTTGAGAATTTCAATTTTACTCAACTGATAGTCCCCAGCACCAGCAACATGCACCTGGTGTAAAGGAAATAAGACATGAACTTCCAATTCATGCAACAAAAGGAATGCAAGTGAATGGGTTCGATTAAATACCAGCTGATTCACAGACAGGCTGTGTCCGCGCAAATACCCTGTAAGCACAAGAGTGCTTTTACCAAAATTGCCACTATCTGCTATGGCATCAACCTAAACACAAATTATTCAAGGAAAAAAAGAATTAAAGAAAAATGTGCGTATGTAAGTTTAAGCAGGGAAAAACTGCTCTGCAAAATTTCAAATAACAATCTTCTTATTCCTCCTTTTTTCCCATCAAATAAACATTTTGTCATGCACACGCGCTGAAAAAAAATAAAACCTTTTGAGCCATGAGGTAAGGCCGTTGACTTCGCCAGTGAGGAACTGAGTGCCTCCGCTCCTTGAAAAGCCACATGAGCTGCAAGAATACCTAACATTTAGAATTCAAATTTTGCAGCATATAAGCCAAAGTATCTATTCTCTGGTCAACTTACCTTGTGTAACTCATCCTTTGTATCAGCTGGATAAAACTTGCAATCCTCGGGAAAGTCAGAAGCAAGATGAGAGGCACACAACTTTTTCATACCATGTCTTTGTTTCATCTCACTTCGTAGATCCCAAAGGCATTCACAAAGAATCTTATCTTGCTGGAAAACCTAATTTTACATTTCTAAAGTGAAAGAATGTCATGTGTAAGGTATCAGGTCATTGATAACATACACGGATAAGCACGACAGTGCTTAGTAAACCAAGAGATCTAAATACGGAAAGGCATTGGCTTCCAAATGAATCAATGTAGTCAGATGTGCTGCCTTCACATGAGTAGCTTGCTGATGCCACAACAGCGATCAGATCAGCAATCTATAATTCAAATCAATCTCTAAAAAGGTTATAAAAAGCCAATCACGTCCTTCAAGACCCTGAAACCAAAAAAAAAGGTAAAAAAAAATGACAAAATTTTTTGTGGAACTTTTGTGCCTTTGCCATCTCAATGCATGATCACGGATCTCCATGTGAAGCTTTCAATATCTAAAGCTTAAATTCCACTTAGATCCTTAAAAAACCAATCACAGTTATTAATCTGTATGATTTACCACCTTGCAGCTGTAAAATGGATACCAAATAACAAAGTCATAATTTAAAAGGAAAAGAAAATTTGTCCTAGCAGTTATCTGTTTGCTTTAGCTACGAACAACAGAACAAGAAACTCAAGGCTCAAACTGCCAACTCTATGTTGGGGACAATTGCCCAATTCCAAAAACGGAGAAAGTCCTGCCCCTAGCTCATTTTAAGTATTTTTCCTCTCTCAATTAATGAGAAGTGAAAAAGCATCTCCTTAATAAAAAAAATATAATATATTGCAAATCCAAGGATGTCAATAAAGAAAATAAACAGGAGATAACCAAGAAGCCCAGTTTGCCTCAACTTCATTTTTATTAAAAGTGGATTTCAAATAACCAAACAACACAAAAGAACCTATGAATATTTTACCAAGGAATATAAGGATTGACAAACTATTGTGACACGACTAGCTTACCGTTGTTCGCGGCTCATATTCAGAAGAAGCAACAGTTGATGACAAAGCCCCAGAAGTTTCAGCATGTAACGATGAAAGAATGTCTCGAGCAAGTGAATTTAGGTCCACGGCCGCAGAAAGCCCAAAAAGAACCTGTTATCATTAGAATGGTTTATATTAGGAAACACATTCCCACAAATAAATTTCAAATAGTTGAAATGAAACCAATTACAAACCAAGAGAGGATTCCTCAAAAAGTAAAATACTAACAATGACACGCGGAAAGCTTGTTGATCCACCAGAGCCCTTTGCTCTTTCAAAAGAGCAGCCCGTTTCTGATCTCGCAGCTACAAAGTGGAAAGCACCGTAGCCAAATCATTAAAATAAAGTTAAAAAAAAAAAGAAAAGAAAAAGGAAAAAATAGCAGTGACGTGAAAAACAACCCGGAAATATGAAATGTTTAGAATATTTTACCATCTTGTTTCTCTGAACTCTAGCAGCTTTAGCCCCCTTGCCAACATTGCGCTCCGGTTTAGCAATCTTATTCTTATCTAAATATCATCAAAAACAGGACCAAAAAAAGCAATCAGCATAGAAGTAGATACGTCAATTATGCACCAAAGGTATGATTTTTGAGGAATCAAGACAACGAAATTCGCTGACAGCGAGCTTTCTATGTTTCCTATAAACCAAACAAACACACAAACTTGGAATTGAAAACAATGAGGATTCGTAATTGCATATTTTCCTAGGATTTCCGATCAACAAACAGAAAATCAATCACAAAGAGACTTCGACCCGGAAAAAAAATGAGAGAGAGAGGGAGGGAGAGAGAGAGAGTAGAGGAAAGCAAAGCGAAAAAACCTTGGAGAGGTGTTTTGTGGAGATGACGAGACGCTTTGGAAGAAAATTGAGTCTTGTGAGCCTTATTCACTTGAGTTTGCGAGCCTCCCATGGCTGCTTACAGAGACGAAACTCTAATTGGCTGCAAGGGTTTGAGTCAGTGAGGTTCCGTTGGCAAGAAGACGGGGGACGTTCGCCATAGTTGTTTATGTTTTGAGGAATAAAAAATAAAAATTATATTAAAAGTGCTTTTAAAATTTTTTTTGTCTCAAAAAAACATTTCTATGAATTTTAAGAACAAGAAAAAAAAAAGGGCCACGGTGTGCCTAAGTGACAAGTAGGGGACAACAGATTTCCGCACTCAAACGACGTCTTTTTAGTTGCCCTATGCAATAGAAGCCACAATTTAATAAATTCATATTTATAGACGGTTTTATATTTTTTTTCCCCTCAAAAATTTCACATGCACGTGTCGGCCTTTCATTTGTTGCAGCGAGACAAAAAATTTCAATCATAGGGACGAATAACGAGAATATTTGAAAACTAAGATGTAATTGAAAGTTAAAAATTAAATATTGTAACATACGATAATTTATGTTGTAGTAAATTTTTATTTTTTATTATGATACGTAAAAGTTTTATATTACAATAGTTGTAACTTGTTAGTTTCAATTAGATTGTTAAACAAACCCTTAATTTACATAAATATATATGTAACTACTCAATCCAAGTCCGATTGGACATATAGCACCATTAGTCACGTTGAAAATATAACAAAAAATTTACAACGTAATATTTTAATTCCCTTTTTATAAACAACAAATATATGATCTGTGTAATAATTATTACCTGTTTAACAATCTAGTTGAAACTTAGTAGCTCTAAGTTTCAATTAAACTGTCACATGCTACAATGTTTTTGTTTCAACTCGTAGTTTCAACCATGATTCTAAATACTCTCATAGTCCACTTATATTTCAATGTCTTTTTAATTTGGAGGGGTAAAATTAACAATGTAGTACACATGACAAAAATGATTATTTATCATGCATTATGTTATATATATTCAAGTCTAACAATTTCAACAGTTAATAAGGATATCTATAACCTGTCCATAAAATGACAACAAAATATTTGTTTAGGCAGATGACAAGCTAAACAAACAATGATAAACAAACAATAAAATTAAAGCTAATCACTGGATAAACTAAGGCAAACGGGAATGTAACTAAAGATATCGATTGTTACCACCTCCTACGACAGTTTGATTTGTGAGTTGAAACAAAATATTTCCGCCAGAGAAAAAAATATTATAGTAGAGCCGCGAACCAAATGCATTAAATGCGTTAAACTCAACTCAAGATTTGGAGTGAATTATAAGCTTGGTATATAACCGTTCTAGTTTTGAGCGTTGCATTGTATTACAAACGTTAGCATAGCCTCTAGCAAAATCTTTTAAATTATATAATTACATGCAATGATCGCTTGATCCAATTCAAATTTGTTACTCTTTTATTCGTTCATTGTTTATAAATAACATTCTAATTATGTAATCTGAAAAGTAAGTAGCAATATTAAAGTACAAATTTCAAAAAGAAAAAATGTCTATAAAACAAGTTGTAAAACGCAATATGATCAAGCTGAGAGAGGGTTGGGATCAACTTGAGCGAATTGGAGGATTTTAGTGTTTGTTTCCATTATAGCCATATCATGTTCGTCCAAAGTCACCCACGCCTCAATCCCATCGCCTAACTTCGTATCCTCCAATATCACAAGATTCATAAACACCGAACCACTCGATCCAATACTACTAACCCACGTTGGCTTTCCCCACCCAAAATCAGCTTCATAAAACCCAAACTTGCACCAACTACTAAACCCAACATGATCCATTTCCTCTTTTCTCATTACCTCAATTATTTCCTTTAAAAACTCAGCCATAAAAACACTCCCTTTATTATTACCATCCCCATTTCTCATTTTCTTCACAAAATCACCATCAAATTTGGAAAACGAATCTCTTAACAAACCCACCAACTCACACAATTCCGCCACGTCATCACTTTCTGGTGTTGTTTGTACTGAAGCTATCAAGAGCAGATTCACTAAACAATGCTCCGACAAAACGGCGTCGTTCTTCTGCGGAGGTTCACCAGGTGGGTCAACATCGAAGGCTTCAATACGCCACCGTTTTTCTTCTTGCAGGCAACGATGACGCGTCGCCAAATGAAAGCCGTGACCGCCTCCACGTGCTCCGGGTTCTACTCGCTTCGTTCCTGAGAGCCGTTATGGCCGAGGCGTCGACACGAATCTCTTCGTAACGAAGTTTCCTTTTGTGAAAAACGAAGCGAACATCTCCATCGATGTGTCTCTTAGCCACAACTCTCCATGCTTTGCTGGGAAGAGAGAAGCTGAGTCGAAACATGGTCGGACTTCTTCTTCACAAGCGCAGGCCGTGGAGGCCCACGATCGGAGGTAGGCGCTCAAAGCGACGCCGTCAACTATCTTGTGCGAAATGCACAAGCCGATGGCCGTTCCGCCGCATTTGAAGACGTGACTTGGATATTCGTCACGTGATTATTCTTGTTACCGTTGGACGATGAGAAACTTGGATGGCAAGGAAGGAGTTTTTGAAGCAGTAAAAGATGATCAGGTTGGTTCAGGAAATCGCTTAAAGAAAAGTCAACCTTGGCCTTCACGGAATAAGCTCCTTCGTCGTCGCAATCGATCAAGAAGTCGTCTTTGATCTTTCCGGCAGTGGGTAAAATCGGGTTAGCGTTTTTGATAAAGATTTCTTCAGAGGGTCTAGCTTGCTTGGAACGTCGTCGTTTGGTGGGTAGAAGAGGATGATGGGAGCGTACGGGCTGTAAGTAGCTGGTCCAAAAGAGAGAGCTTGAAAGTTCTGAGGTGAGAAGACGTGGAGCAGATGGTTTTATGTGATTTCTTGAGACAATTTTTACTTCCATTTTGGTTGTTGTTATATTATCTTTTTTCTCTCAAAGTTGTAGTCCATTAACTTGGCCTTGAAAATTTATATAATAAAGACGTATTTAGAAAAATATTTTATAATACCAATATGTGACACATAAATGAATTAATTAAACAATACAAATTATAGTTAATAATAGTCGATCACACAATTCCTTTTGTCATTAGTTCTATATGAAGGGAAGAATCTTTCTTCAGAATTGATGAGTGTTGAATCAATTCTCATATGCTGTTATTGCATTTTTTGCTTGAATCAAGTTTGGCATCTGATTATTTAAAGTTTATTTGCTGAAGCATGAAACGATGGCTTTCTATTACCAGACTGAAGAATAATGGGCCAGATGACGTAGACTTCACCAAATGAAAGGGGAGGATTAATTCTATTATTAGTTAGCATTTTTTTAGGCGTATAAAAGGAAAACAAATAATAGTACTGAGGCAATATATACTTCTTCTTCTTCTTTGTAATTAGAGCGACAGAGAAAAGGGAAAAAATTAGAGAGAGAGAGGGGGTTCAATCTTGTAACAGAAAAGCATAAAGAGAGAGAGTGATCCTCGAGCAAGAAAGGGTGTGAGAAAAGGCAATTTCTCTGGGACAAATTTTCTTTGTTCATTGATTCTCTTTGGTAGAGGCTTAGGTGCTGTAGATTGGTTTCTGAAACTCTCTTGTAACTTGATCAATTCTTTTGAGTGAAGATCGAATTTCCTCTGAGGAGTTCGCGGGAACGTAGGTTGTTATTTGACCGAACCTCAAAAACAAATCGGTTGTGTTCTTGATTTCTGATTTTTATTTCTTGTCTGAGAATTTGTACTGTGTTAATCCTAACAGTAGCATCAGAGCGGGTTTTTCGATGGTTGATTCTCAGTCAAGAACGCTGGAGGTTGTAAGAAAACAAGAGCCCGGCGAGGGTTCTCTGAATCTTGGGGAATTTGAAGACGTTCCTCTCGATTCGGGTCTGACCGAAGGGGTTCCAGAATCAACCTTAAAGAAAGGTTTGCAGCACAATAGAAGGGTCTTCCACATTGCTATCATGAACAATATGAAGGTCGAAGTAGATAAGTTTGATGGGTCTGGAGATTTTTGCATATGGCAAAGAAAAATCAAAGGCTTATTGGCTCTACAGAAACTCCTTAAGACGCTTGATGTACATCCAAAATGGCCAGATGATTATTCAGAAGACTAAATTCAAGAATACCTTAAGACAACCACAACTACAACTATTCTTCATTTATCTGATTTAGTTTTTAGAATGGTTGACAAAGAAGATTCCCCTGCTAAAATTTGGGCCAAATTAGATAAGCTGTTTCAAAAGAAATCACTCACAAATAAAATTTTCTTAAAGGAAAGGCTGTTTGGATTCAAGATGTCTATAACTAAAACATTAGAGCAGAATCTAGATGACTTTCTGAGAATGAATATAGAATTGGCAAATTCTGGAGATATGAAGCGTTGAGTGATGAAAATCAAGCAATTATTTTGTTGAATGCCCTACCAGATTTGTTTAAGGAAGTAAAATTAGCCATTAAGTATGGTAGGGTTTCTATTACATTAGAAGAGGTAATAGCTGCTTTGAAAGTCAAGGGATCTTGAAATCAAGATTGAAAAGCAAGACTCTACAAGTGCAAAAAATTACTTTGCTAGAGGTAGAAATCAGCAAAAGGGTAATAATTCAAGAAGCAGAAGTAATAGTAAGCCAAGACGAAGATCAAGCTCAAGGGGGCCTAACTTTGGTAAGAAATGTTTCTACTGTAATAAACCTGGACATATAAACAAAGATTGTTATACATATCAAAGAAAGCAGAAGGAGAAGAACATTGCTTCTAATGGGAATGATAATCAAGAAGCTGCAAATCTCAATGAAGGTAATAGCACTGATGAACAAGTTGTATTGGCTACTAATAAAGTGGACAGTCAGGAATGGATACTAGATTCTGGTTGTACCTCTCACATGACTCATAATAGAGCATGGTTGTCTGACTTCAAGAAGGTAGATAGTGGTAAGGTTTTAATGGGAAATAGTCAAAGTTGTCAAGTAAAGGGTGTTGGAACCGTAGCCATCAAAATGTTTGATGGGGTTGTAAGACAGTTAAAGGATGTCAGGTATGTTCCAGCTTTGGCAAGGAATTTAATTTCTCTTGGAATCTTGGACGACTCTAGTTATTCCAACAAAATTGAAAATGGTACCATGAGAATAAGTAAAGGTTCCCTAGTGATAATTAAAGGAATAAAGAAGGAGGGGCTCTATCACCTTCAAGGAGAGACACTTACTGGAAATTATCTGTGGCTATTGCTCCTAAGGATACTAAGGCAATATTATGGCACAATAGGCTGGGACATATTAGTGAAAAGGGTTTGAAAATTATGAGTGAACAGAAGCTCTTGGGGAAGGGCAAAATCAGTAAGGTTGATTTTTGTGAATATTGCATCTTGGGAAAACAACACAGACTCAGCTTCAAAACAGGATCTTATGAATCAAAGGCAATCCCGAAGTATGTCCATGTAGATCATTGGGGTCTAGAAACCATTCCAACTCATGGAGGTCATTTTTATTTTCTATCTATTGTTGATGATTTTCTAGAAAAGTTTGGGTTTACCTGTTAAAAAATAAAAATGATGCTTTGAGTAGAGTCAAACAATGGAAAATCTTACAAGAAAACTTAATAGATAGAAAGGTAAAGACTTTAAGAATGATTATTGTGTTGAAATAGGGATACAAAGACATAGGACAGTGAGAAAAACCCCTCAACAGAATGGGGTTGCTAAAAGGATGAACAGAACATTACTAAATAAATCAAGATGCATGCTATTTCACTCTAGTCTCCCTAAGAGCTTCTGGGGAGAAGCAGTTATTACTACTGCATATTTGAAAAATAGATGTCCATATACTGCTATAAAATTTAAGACCCTTGAAGAGGTTTGGAAGAACAAGCCTCTAAATCTCTCATGTCTAAAGGTGTTTGGATGTACTGCCTATGCACATCAAAAGGAGGGTAAGTTAGATCCAAGGTCTATCAAATGTATATTTTTGAGGTATCCTGAAGGTACAAAAGGGTATAGATTATGGGTGAGAGATGGTAAGGGGTTTAAGACTATAATCAGTAGGGATGTTATATTTAATGAAAATGAATTTCCATGTCTTGCTAACTCTGGTGGTGTTGCAGGAAAAGTTTCTTCTATTACTAACCCTGCAGGTATAGTAGAGACCAAGTTCAGGTGGAGCCATTACAAGGGAATACTAATCAGGTGGAGCCTCAGGCTGAAGAAACATTCGATTCAAATGATTCTGAGTTGGTGGAAGTTCAATTTGAGGAACAGTAGGAGCAATTACAACCTCAACAAGATGATTATCTGCTTGTTAGAGACAGGGCTAAGAGAGTGTCTAAACCTCCACAGAGATATGGTTTTACAGCTTATTTAGATCTTATTGCTTATGCTTTTATGACTGCAGTGGATTTAGATAAGAAGAAACCAGAGACTTATCAAGAGGCAATCAAGAGCAAAGATTCAAAGTTGTGGATAACAGCCATGAAGGAAGAAATGGCATCATTATACCCAAATGAAACATGGATTGTGGTTCCGAGGCCTAAGGAGCGGTCGGTTGTGGCATGCAAATGGATTTTCAAAATTAAGGAAGGAGCCACAGGAGCTAATTCTATCAAGTATAAGACAAGATTAGTGGCAGAGGGGTTCACTCAAAGAGAGGGAGTGGATTTTACAGAAGTCCTCTCACCTGTGGTCAAATATAAGACCATAAGGATAATGCTCTCTTTAGTTACACAGTTTGATCTGGACTTGGAGTAGATGGATGTAAAAACTGCTTTCTTGCATGGTGAGTTGGAAGAAAGAATTTTTATGGAGCAACCAGAGGGCTTTGAAGCTCATAAAGGCAAAAAATGGTTTGTCTCTTGAAGAAATTATTGTATGGGCTTAAGCAATTGCCTAGACAATGGTACAAGAGATTTGACTCTTTTATGGTTAATCAAGGCTTGCAAAGAAGTTCGTATGATTCCTGTCTTTACTTTAGAGGCTCTAAAATCCTTGAAGCTGAGCATCCACTGTTATACGTGGATGATATGCTTTTGATTTGTAAGATAAAATTAAGTTTGAAAGAATGAAGAAAATGCTTAGTTCAGAATTTGATATGAAAGATCTAGGAGCTGCTAGGAGAATTTTGGGTATGAATATCAGTAGAAACATAAATAAGGGCACCTTATTTCTAAATCAAAGAGGCTATCTTGAAAAGGTCATTGAAAAGTTCTCTATGAAAGGTGCCAAATCAACTTCACAGCCTATAACAAATCAGTTTCAGTTGTCTGTGCTGCAATGTCCTAAAACTGATGAAGAAAAACAATATATGGATAATGTTCCATATGCAAATGCAATTGGGTCTGTTATGTACTCTATGATTTGTACAAGGCCTGATTTGGCCTTTGCTATAAGTACTTTAAGCAGGTACATGGCAAATCCAAGGAAGGAACATTGGAGAGCAATGAAGTGGCTGTTGAGGTACATTGCTGGAACAACTGTTTATGGGTTGCAATATAAGAGGAATGGAGATCAAGTGTCTGTAGAAGGATTTGTGGATTCTGACTATGTAGGTGAAAAGGATACCAGAAGGTCTACTACTTCATATTTTTTTATGGTCTGTGGAAACTGTGTAAGCTAGAAAAAACAGTTGCAACCTGTCATGGCATTTTCAACCACCAAAGCTGAGTATATAATTGCAATAGAAGCAATTAAGGAAGGAATTTGGTTGCAGGGGCTTTTGCAAGAGCTGAAGCTTTTGGAAGAAAGTGTTACTGTGTTCTCTGATAGCCAAAGTGCCATTCATTTATGTAAAAATCCTGTTTTTCATGACATGACTAAACATATAGAGGTGAAATACCATTTTATAAGAGATAAGGTGTCTCAAGGAGTAATAAAGGTTGAGAAGATCCCCACTGAAGAAAACTGCTGATATGGGAACAAAAGTTATCACACTCAGTAAGTTCAAGCATTATCTTGAGCTGCTGAGAACTGAAAGTAACTGATTGTTAAGGTAATCGAGCAAGGATCCAGAGGAAATAGTTTATACACTCAAACATCATGTGAGCATTGAGGTGGAGATTGTTGAATCAATTCTCATATGCTGTTATTGCATTTTTTGCTTGAATCAAGTTTGGCGTCTGATTATTTGAAGTTTATTTGCTGAAGCATGAAACGGTGGCGTTTTATTACCAGACTGAAGAATAATGGGCCAGATGATGTGGACTTCACCAAATGAAAGGGGAGGATTAATTGTATATTAGTTAGCTTTTTTTAGGCGTATAAAAGAAAAAAAAAATAATAGTACTGAGGCAATATATACTTCTTCTTCTTCTTTGTAATTCGAGCGACAGAGAAAAGGGAAAAAATCAGAGAGAGAGAGGGAGGGTTTAATCTTGTAACAGAAAAGCCTAAAGAGAGAGAGTGATTCTTGAGCAAGAAAGGGTGTGAGAAAAGACAGTTTCTCTGGGACAAAATTTCTTTGTTCATTGATTCTCTTTGGTAGAGGCTTAGGTGTTGTAGATTGGTTTCTGAAACTCTCTTGTAACTTGATCAATTCTTTTGAGTGAAGATCGAATTTCTTCTGGGGAGTTCGTGGGGACGTAGGTCGTTATTTGACCGAACCTCGAAAACAAATCGGTTGTGTTCTTGATTTCTGATTTTTGTTTCTTGTCTGAGAATTTGTACTGGGTTAGTCCTGACAATGAGATTTTTGTCTATGTCTTTATGCACTCCTCTTGATTTATGAGATGAAGACTAGTCTCCTCCGGCAGCTCAGATTAACTTTTGGTTCAATTAGAATAACTTTGACTTTTGATAAAATACACGAGACTGACTTTGCTTATTTTGTTAAAAACAATTGTAAAAGATTAGCAAAATAAAATAAAGGAAAGGAAAGGCTAAGGTAACAAAGCAACAATCAAAAGTGGCTGACGCTAGTTAATATAGAGAACAATTGGTAATAACACAAAATAAAAAAGGAAGGCTAAGGCAACAAGCAACGTCCTAAATTCCCTCTCTTGTTAATATTATAGATAGCAGTACTCTTGTCATGTGCAACCCGCGTAACTGCTTGACAAATACTTAATACAATACATTTAAACAGAGTAGACTTTAAAATTCTAGCCCATGTTATCGTCGTCGGTATTATCAGTGACAAGAAAAACATTTATGGCCTTATATCTCCCTTTAAAAAATAAAATAAAATAAAATCAACAATCTTGGCATGTGTTGCTCCCGCTATAGTTTGCTGGTAATCTTTTTATAAGAAAGGCTTCCCATATCTAAGGTGAGTTAATATTGCAAATTACCTTTAGCCGATACTCTCTTTTGAATTGAATCATTCAAAATTTAAACAATGGTTGGTGTTTGTGCTGCTATTGGAACACTAAAGTTAAGACGAGTTGATATTACAAATTATCTTTACACGATACTCTTTTGAATTGGATCATCCAAATTTTAAACAATGATTAGTGTTGGTGTTGGTGTTGCCAATGGAAGACCAAAGTTAAGATGAGTTAATATTGCAAATTACTTTTATACCATACTCTTTTGAATTGGATCATCCAAATTTTAAACAATGGTTAGTGTTGGTGTTGGTGCTGTCATTGGAACACCAAAGTTAAGATGAGGTGATATTGCAAATTACCTTTACATGACACTCTTTTGAATTGAATCGTCCAAATTTTAAACAATGGTTGGTGTTGGTGTTGGTGTTGGTGCTGTCATTGGAATACCAAAGTTAAGATGAGTTGATATTGCAAATTACTTTTATACCATACTCTTTTGAATTGGATCATCCAAATTTTAAACAATGGTTGGTGTTGGTGTTGGTGCTGCCATTGGAACACCAAAGTTAAGATGTGGCGATATTGCAAATTACCTTTACACGATACTCTTTTGAATTGGATCGTCCAAATTTTAAACAATGGTTGGGGTTGGCGTTGGTGTTGGTGTTGGTGCTGTCATTGGAATACCAAAGTTAAGCTGAGAAGATATTGCAAATTACCTTTACACGATACTCTTTTGAATTGGATCATCCAAATTCTAAACAATAGTTGGTGTCGGTGCTGGTGCTGTCGTTGGAACGCTAAAGTTAAAATGAGTTGATATTGCAAATTATCTTTATACGATACTCTTTTAAACTGGATTATCCAGGTTTTAAACAATGGTTGGTGTTGGTGTTGCCATTGGAACACCAAAGTGTAGCTCCTACATTGCCGGGATGTTTGGAGCCATTGCAGCAACCGGCTCAAATCAATGAAATATTACAATAGTTGCAGATAAAGATTAAGATTGGAAAGAAACAAGAGGTCAAAAGAGAAGGCTCTTCTCTTTTTTTTTTTTTTTTTTTCCTTCTTATACAAAAATCTCTAATAATTTTTCAAAAGATTTTGAGTATGCGGGTATTCCGATGTTCAGGAAAATGAAATTACATAGGCGTATCCTGTAATTTAAAAAATATAATTCTACTGCAAGTGCAAACATGTTTTTTACAAAAAGAAATAATTACTCGGCCTTCTAATAAAACAGTCTCTTAATTTTTTTCTTAGATCTAAACCATACATACACACATCATTTCATGTTCCCAAAGGAGCTTAGATATCACAATGCTTTTTTTTTTTTTTTTTTCAAACAATGGGGTACCTCATTAGGATTCTCCAAACTCCTTAGGATCAATCTAATAAATTGTTAAACTTAAACGATACGGTAACAAAATGATATTTTCCCGGTTTTAGATTTATTTTTCTTCTTCTTATTCTCTTCTCATCTTCATCATCAAACTCTAACAATCTCTCTTACCAGAGGATATTTCTCTACTAGATTCTTTATCCTTTTATCTTTTCTGTTTTCGTATAAAATAAACACACATGTACTTAGATCTTATTCTATAGTGTGTTCCGTACATAAATCTCTGTCTAGTTGTCACTTATTAGGTTCACATTTTTATTTTTAAAATGTTCATTTCGTATGACACTCGAATTTATTTTACTCCCGGAGTTATATGCCTGCCAAAGGAAAAAGAAAGAGACAAAAAACTTGTTGAAAACATTCTCGAACTTTTCTGTCGAAATAACGGTTTAAATAATTTGTTTGTTGCAGTAATTTGCCTGTATCATGCATACCCGACGCATAAAATTTCATTCATTGTATATATACATAAACTGTGAGCACTTTGGTCATTTCGTCTAATGTCTATGAAAATTCTTTAGAGATCACAGAATGGGATTCTCACTCGTTATCTGACACGTACAAAACAATGCTTTCTTTCTAATTAAAAGTAGATAATAATGACAATGATAATTACAACAACAGCAATAATAACAAGGAATTCGCAACAAAACCATCGCTCATTACATATCCAGGTACTTGCTTCCAATTATAGCATACATGTATAAGGAGATGGCAAAAAATTTGCATCCTTCCGATTGAGTAATGAACAATAAGAATTGATCTTGCTGAAAGCTGAGAAGAATTATACAACAAGCAAGAGTAGGGGATGAGCCGGACAAAAGACAATTATTTTGAAAAACGCAAGTCACAATACCAAAAAAGTATTCATAGAAGGGACAAATTAAACGCATGGGGAAGCATTGCAGTTAATATGCATATTAAAGAACTCTTGAACAAACCCCAGATGAGAAATGAGCATATATGCATGCATGATTAATGGATTAGGTAAACAAATTATACAAATTCTTCATGGGTTTGAAGACCATGGACACAAACACAAGGACAAAATACCCGTAATGATACATACAACAACGTGGCATGTAATTTTTAGCATCACGTACAACAATCAAATTCCAACCTTAATCGACCTTACAATTTGCTGATGTTACTCTTCTTCTTTGACAAACTTCCCATGGCCTTGGCTCTCTCTCTGAGAACAAACTTCTGCACTTTACCCGTAGAAGTCTTCGGTAGATCATCCTCAAAAACAACGGTCCGCGGAGCCATGTAATGCGGTAGACGACTCCTTACAAAAGCAACAATCTCCTCTGCAGTGACATGATCACAACCGTCCTTCACCTTGATAAACGCACAAGGTGTCTGTCCCCAGTGATCATCAGGCCTTGCCACAATTGCAGCCTCAACAACTGATGGATGGCTATAAAGCACAGATTCCACCTCAATTGTGCTAATATTTTCTCCTCCAGAGATTATGATATCCTTCGACCGGTCCTTTAATTCGATGTAACCGTCAGGGTGTTTCACCCCCAAGTCCCCAGTCCTACACCAACCGCCATTGAAAGCCGCTTGTGTTGCTTCAACATCTTTCAGGTATCCATTCATCACAGTATTTCCCCTGAACATAGCCTCGCCAATTGTTTTCGCATCAGGCGGTACACTCTTCATTGTATTGGGGTCTTTCACATCAACTTCCTCCATTCCAAGATGTTGTACTCCCTGCCTGGACTTGACCTTTGCTTGTGAATCCCGGGGAAGTGAATCCCACTCGGGTTTCCAAGTACAAATTGTTCCAGGACCATAGGTTTCGGTAAGACCATAGCTATGACTTACACTGAATCCAAGCTCTTCCATCTTGAAAAGTACTTGTGACGGTGGCGGAGCACCCCCTGTCATGACGGTTACCTTATGCGGAAGTGGCCTCATGTCGCCGGCAGGCGCATTTATGATCATGTTTAAAACTGTGGGCGCACCGCCTGTATGTGTCACTTTGTGGCGATGAATAGAGTCAAAAATTCCCTTCGCAGTGACATTTCTTTGACAAATGTTTGTGCCCCCTTGAGCAGCAACTCCCCAAGTGAGGCACCAACCATTGCAGTGAAACATGGGAACACACCACAAGTACACAGGCATCGAGTTCATCTCGTTGAGAAGAACCACGGCTAAAGAGTTCAGATAAGCGCCTCTATGGCTATAAATGACACCTTTTGGATTTGAAGTAGTGCCTGAAGTATAATTTAGTGAAATTGGATCCCATTCATCTTTTGGTCTTATGACCTCAAAGTTTTCAAGTTGTGCTGTTGATAAGAGGCTCTCGTAGTCGAAACTCGAAGAAGAAGCGGAAAATGAGCTGGTGGTGTTAGGGGATGATCCATCACATTCTGGAATTGGGACCAGACGGGGAACTTTGACCCCTTTCTTGGACAAGATATCAATGGCTCCCTGAGCAACTGGGAGGAGTTGGTAATCAACAAAGATGATTTTGGCCTCCGAATGTTTTAGCAATACAGACACCATTGCAGAGTCATGACGTGTGTTGAGTGTGCAGAGAACAGCTCCTGCCATCGGAACACCAAAATGCAGCTCATACATTGCTGGTATATTTGGGGCAAGTGCAGCCACCTGCTCAAACGAAGATTGAAGAAATTGTGAGAAGTAAAAAGCGAAGAAGCCATTTAGCACCCAAAAAAAAAAAAAAAATCCTGAAGTACACTAACTAAATGAATTGTCCTTCTTTGTTCCAATTTGTTCAGTTCTAAAATATACTGGTTTCCTATAAGACTAGATATGCTTTTATTCCGACTTTGATAACGAGAAAACAAAGCGATGATGATGTTTTAACTAGAGCAATCAATGGGGCTATAACCCTGTATGGTAGATTAAGGCTCATAATTTTGTAAGTAACAGGGTTATAATCCT
Organism: Artocarpus hirsutus; assembly: GCA_946598075.1. Lineage (NCBI taxonomy): Eukaryota > Viridiplantae > Streptophyta > Magnoliopsida > Rosales > Moraceae > Artocarpus > Artocarpus hirsutus. Next base: position 37,927 of record CAMOHE010046944.1, read on the forward strand.
TAAGATAAAATCCACATTCTCACAAAATAAATGTAAAATGACGCATAAGTCATTAATTTGCAGCAAGACAAAAATATATATAAATATATATTGTTATGAAAATAGTGTGATTGAAACAAAAAAACAAAAACACAAAGATTTACGTGAAAACTTAAACAAAAAAACCCACAAACAAAAGAAAAAAAATCACTAAACTAGAAAATATTACAAGGCAGCAACGATTAAAGAGGCTAAAAACGATAATACCAAACTTAACACAATAAATTATATATATAGGCATAAACAAAACCCTAATACGTGTTATTACTTGATAGGCCCAAAACATAAATTAAACGGCCCAAAACAATCGATTCCTCTGCTACCATCATAGATCATATGAAAAATTCTACATTTATTTTTTTTATCACGATTATCACACAGTAAGTTTTTCGGATTAAGCAAACGAAATTTGGGTCACTGTTCTCAAGCATATACAGCGATCCAGACTCCCGAAGTCTCGAGTGATCAGTCACCAATAGAATTGTGGACCCTTTTTTCCTTTACCAGAGAAGAATCTTATACGAAAAGCAGAAATCTGTATATTCTTCCTAAAATTAAGCAGACGAAAACTTTCAGCATATATATATATATATATATATATAAGGCAAACAGTAGATCCGAAACTCTTATCTTATCTACACCGAAAAAGGTCATAAAATTAATAAGCCACGCGAAAGCGAGTTGATTAATTAGACAAGATTACCACATCGCCACGAGAAATTCCCAGGTGGACAAGAGCAGAAGCGAGTCTTTTGCAGCGTAGAAAGGTCTCGGCCCAGGTGTAGTGGACATCTCCGTAAACAATCGAGGCTCTGTCTCTGTAGACTGCGGCGGAGCGCTCCAAGAAGCTGATCGGAGTCAGAGGAACGTAGTTAGCGTCGCACCGGATCGCACCCTCCATTGATTTTTTGAAAGTGAAAAAGCAAAGCAAGTTCAAGAACAACTAGAACAAGAAGATCAAATTTAGATGGAAAGCTGTGGATATATGATTGACAATTTGATATATGAGCACAGAGTGGACCGAATCTGTTTTTTTTTTTTTTTTTTCTTCTTTCTTTCTTTCTTTCTAATCAGTTGTTGAGGGCATATACCAGCCTTCCGGCCGCTCATTTACAACGTGTTATCTATTTTTTTTATAAAAGAAAACAAAAATCATTGACTTTTTACTCTGCGACTGCCATGGCATCTTTTTTACCCTACGAAACACTTTTTATGAATTGAAAAGTTTGTCCTTGAAACTTTTTAGTAAATTTTTTTTTGGTCGTTTCGAAAAAGGTTAAAATTAAAGTTATTTTAAAATTTATATTATATAAAAACTTTATATTATAATAATTTAGTATTATTCTTTTATAATGTTTATAAGCTAAAACCAACAGAAAATCAGGCTCCTAATTGACAAATTAACCTCATAATTTTCTATCAAAATAAAAAACGTTACAATACACGTGTGATATGGCCTGGTATTTCATCATCTGAAATATCAGTCTTCATCTTCAAACAAGCTCAATTATGTAAACAAGTATATTTTCATCAAAATTTTAACAAATAACATTATTCTGAAGGCATTTTACAACAATATCGCATCAAATTTAGGAACAATTTACAAAAGCTTGGACAAAATAAAGATAGGTGTCAAATACTCTTTTTGGATTATTTTTTAGCATAAATGTTACGAAAATAATGCTATAAAAACAAAGAACAAAAAACACACAAAGATTTACGTGAAAATCTAAGACAGAAAAAAACCACGAACAGAGAAGAAGAAAATCATTAAACTCGTGAAGATTACAAGATGAAGGCGATTAGGGAGGCTAAAATTCGATAATAGTGAAACTTTAATGCAATACATCATTTATATAGGTATAAATAAAACCTTATGGGCCTAAAAACATAAACTAAACGACCCAAAAAATACAAAGGTCCGTACCGCAAGTTTTTTAGGTTGGGCCAAACTGAATTCTAGTTACCATACTCTAATAATCTCCACCTTGACGCGAATTTCTCTTCAAGGAACAAATTTTCAACAAGCTATCTCCATCTCTTCAACAAAAACACCCCATAAGAGCAAATCTCAACAATAAACACCAACTAAGTCCAAGCAATGCTCAAACTTGGATGTAGATAATGACTTAGTTATCATATCAGCAGGATTATCATGAGTACTGATCTTACTCACAACAATATTACCACGAACAATAACCTCACGAACAAAGTGACAACGAACATTAATGTGCTTAGTTCTCTCATGAAACATCTGAACTTTGTGACAAAAAAAGAGCACTCTAATTATCACAAAACACTGTAGTAATATGTAAGTCTTCGCTAAGCTTACCATATAGCCTCTTCAACCAAATAACTTCCTTATAAGCTTCAGTGATCGCCATATATTTTGCCTCAGTAGTAGACAAAGCCACTGTAGTCTGGAAAGTAGCCTTCCAGCAAATAGCATAGCCATCAACGGTAAACACATACCCTGTAAGCGATCTTCTCTTATCAATATCTCCAACAAAATCAAAGTTAACATATCCAATAACTCCATCTCTAGTCCTCCTAAATTGCAAACAAATATCAATAGTACTACGCAAGTACCTGAATATCCATTGAACTGCTTTCCAATGTTCTTTACCAGGATTAGCCAAGTATCTACTAACTGTACTGACTGCATATGATAAGTCTGGACGAGATTATACCATAACATACACGAGGGATCCCACTACACTAGAATATGGAACTCAAGACATATACTCAATCTCATCATCTGACTATGGAGACAAGGCAGAAGAAAGTCTCAAATGCGCAACTAATGGAGTACTCACAGGTTTGGCACTATGTATATTGAATCTTTGTAGAACTTTCTTAATGTACCCTTTCTAGCTCAAATACAACTTGGATGCATTCCTATCTCTTAGAATCTCTGTGCCAAGAATCCTCTTTGCAGCGCCTAAATCTTTCATCTGAAACTCCTTATTGAGTTATGCCTTCACCTTCCTAATTTATTCCTTATCCCTGGCAACTATCAACATATCATCAACATATAAGAGCAAATAGATATAAAACCCATCATGGTTCTTCTTTATGTAGAGACAACTATCATAATCACTCCTCTTAAACTCATGAGAGGTTATAAATGAGTCAAACCTCTTATACCATTGCTTGGGAGACTGTTTCAGGCTGTAGAAAGACTTTTTCAACAAACATACACGGTCCTCCTTACCTGAAACTACAAAGCCCTTTGCCTGTTGCATATAGATATCCTCCTCAAGCTTCCCATGCAAGAATGCGGTCTTCACATCTAACTACTCAAGCTCAATATCATGCATGGCCATAATACCAAACACAGCTCGAATCAAACTATGCTTCACAATTGAAGAGAACACATCCACGAAGTCTACACCTGGAACCTAACTATAACCTTTTGCAACTAGTCTAGCCTTATATATGGCTTCTTCAACCCCCGATGTACCATCTTTTCTCTTAAACACCCACTTACACCGAACAACTTTCTTACCTTTTGGCAACTTTACCAAATTCCAAGTTCCACTCTTATGAAGAGATTCCATCTCCTCCTGCATAGCAATCATCCATCTTCTAAAGTCATCACAGTTAACTGCCTCTGAATAAGTAGAAGGTTATTCACTGCAATCAATACCTTCTGACACTGATAAAGCATAAGCCACCAAGTCAATCTCAATAAACCTCTTTGGAGGCCTAACATCTCTCATAGGTCTATCGTTGGCAATAGAATACTACAGTGGTCTTGACGACGGTGATAGGGAAACAACATCTCCATGACTCTCAAAAGTTAACTAGGAAGTCGAATCGGATGACGTACCTGTCTCAATCTGAAACTCTACCTGTTTGCTAGATCTCTCTTGATCAATATCACTAGATCCCATGGTAGATGTCCCACGTAATATGTTAGTCTCATCAAACACAACATCTTTACTAATAGTCACCTTCTTGGTTTTCGAACACCATAATTATAACTTTTAACTATAGGCTTATAACCAAGAAACACACACTTCATAGATCTAGGCTTCAATTTACCATCATTAACATGAGCATAGGCAGACAGCCAAAAATTCTTAAATTAGAGTAATCTGTAGGTTTACCCGACCATACCTCCTGTGGAGTCTTCTTGATAATAGCAATGGAAGGAGAGCGATTCACTAAATAGTGAGCTGTAAAAGCGGCTTCAGCCCAAAACGTCTTAGGTAGCCCAGTATTGGAGCGTATGCAATGTTCCTTCTCTATCAATGTTCTATTCATCCGCTGTGCCACACTATTTTGTTGTGGAGTACGTCGAATTGTTAAATCCCTTATAATACCTTCTGATTTACAGAAGACATTAAATTCATCTAAACAAAACTCTAAGCCATTATAAGTATGAAGACGTTTAACTGGCTTACCAGTCTACTTTTCTACCATGGTCTTCCAATCTTTGAACGTGGCAAAAACTTCATTCTTTTGCTTAAAAAAGAATGTCCATACTTTTCTAGAAAAGTCATCTATAATCGTAAGCATATAGCTAGCACCACCACGAGAAGGAATAGTAGACGGTCCCTAAAGGTCAGAATGAACATACTCTAAAATATCTTTTGTGTTATGAATGCCTTTGTCAAATTTGACCCTCCTTGGTTTTCCAAACACATAGTGCTCACAAAACTCCATCTTGCCTGTACACTATCCATCAAGTAGTCCTCTTTTACTCAACTCTGCCATCCCAAGCTCACCTATATGCCCCAGTCGCATATGCCATAACTTAGTGAGATCACTATCAGACATAATGGATGTAGTAACAGCTGCATCTTCTACAATTGTATTACCCTGCAACATATACAAACCAGTAGCCTTCTTCTACACTTTCATCATAACAATAACACCTTTATTGACCTTCAAAACTTCACCTTCACTAGAGTACCTATACCCTTTTAAATCTAGAGCACTTAAGGAAATTAAATTCCTCTTTAGATCAGCAAAATGCCTTGCATCACCCAATGTCCTTACTACTCCATCATACATCTTGACCCTAATAGTTCTAATACTAGTAATCTTACATAGAGTGTTGTTAACCATCAAAACAGAGCCTTTAGAAACTATTTCATAAGTTGGGACACATATGAAACGTAAATGCAGAGTCAAGAACCTAATCCTCATAGGGTTTGGATTCGTCATTAGAAATCACCAAGAGCTCGCCTTCAAAAACTTCTTCATAACACTAGCCTCATCGGTTCTATCTGTTTGCTTTCCCTTTTGATTAGCTGCTCTCTTATTCTTGTTTTGTAGTTTATAGCAGTCGGTCTTAATGTGCCCCTTTTTCTTATAGTAGTTGCAAACTTTGTCCGTATGCTTGGACTTCAATCTGCCCCTTATCAACACTGGAACCAAAACTCCTCTCTTAAGTCCTACCACGAACAACAAGGCCTTCTCCCTAAGCAGCAGGTTCAGTCACAAGCCACTTCATCTTTTCTTTAGATAGCAAGGCATTATAAACTTCGTCCACAGTAAAGTATCCTGATCATACATAATTGTATCTCTAAACATTGCATATGATGAAGGCAACAAACATAGTAGGATTAACCCTAAGTCTTTTTCCATGTACTTAACCTCCATGGACTCTAAATCAGAGACAATTTCCTTAAAAATGGTTAAGTGTTCTTCAAGAGACGCACCTTCAACTATCTTGTGTAGATGTAGACGCTGCTTCAGATGTAGCTTACTGGTGAGACTTTTCATTATACACAACCGCTCTAACTTCAAACGTAACGCAGCAGTGGTCTTCTCCTTCAAAATATCCTGCAAAATTCTATTCGATAAAGAAAGTTGAATTTGGGTTAAAGCCTTCCAATCTTTACGTTGTTTCTCCTCTGTCATCCACAATAAGGGCATCTTGTCAAACCCTAACAACGCTTCTTCCAAATCCATCTATGCCAACACAGCCCATATCTTAACTTGCCAATGACTAAACTTGGTGTCGTGATCCAAAAGCGGAATGTTGTACTTCATTGTTGCCATCGCCAAGATCAAAGCCACGCTCTGAAACCACTTATTACGCAAATAATGCAATAGAAATAAAGAACAAAACACATACAGAGATTTATGTGGAAACGCAATATGGGAAAAAACCATGAAAAGAGGAGAAAAAAATCACTAAACTCGTGAAGATTACAATATGGGGGCAATTAGGGAGGCTAAAATTCGATAATAATGAAACCTTAATGCAATACATCATATATATAGGTATAAACAAAACCTTATGGACCCAAAAACATAAACTAATTGTCCAAAAAATACAAAGGTCCGTACCGTAGGTTTTTCAGGTCGGGCCAAACTGAATTCGGGTCATCATACTCTAACAATAAATAAGTTTACAAAAAAATATATTTTTTTAGTAGACAAAAGTCTCAGGTGTTTTAATAGTAGCTCCAAAATTTCCAATAACGATATAAATTTAGTTGTCAAATATTTTAATAAAAAAATGGATAAACAGAGTATATTTCTTTCCCCATCACATAAGTTAGTATCAAATTACGAATATGTCAAACCAATTATTCTTTTAGCATTATAAGGTTTGATAAATGAATATAAATACTAATGCTATGCATGCATAAGCAGGGCCACTTAGCTTTCATTCGAAATTTTACTATTTATCAGATGTCTCTGAAGGGGCATATAATTTACAATTTAAACAAATATTTCTCAAAACAACTTTTTTTTCCCTTTCACTCTTGCCATTTTTTGTTCAAAACTAAAGGTCATAGAAGTGTCAAACTTGCAAACTCTTGGAATAGGAACACGAGTATGGTTTACGAGACTCTTGTTTTACTGTATCTCTTGCTCAAACATCAAAGCATATTGTTCATAAAACAAATTCATATTGAGCTTTTTTTGCTTTTGAGCAGGTACTTTAAAGAAAAAAAATATGAGAATTTGGTACCTAACTAGTTCGTATTTAGCTTTGCTATGTTTTTTTAAAGGATCGAAGATGAATTTTACATCAACACTTTACATTTTTTAACAATAAATAAAATTATTTGGATGGAAATTAGATGCTCATAATATATACCTAAGAAATATGGTAGGAGTATAATTATTATTTTACTTGATTTGTTTTTATTAAGAATGTAAATTCCAATCCAATTAATGAAAATATCCTTCTTATTCTGTTTTTTTTTTTACTTAATTTGGAAATTGAATAGGGATTATCAATTAAGCTCCAAGCTAAATAGTTATGAGCAAAAAAATCATGGCAGTTATAATTACTCCAACACTTCAAGCACGGGAACTTTTAGGGCGCCAATACCATGTTAGGAATATAATGTACTTGTGAATTAAAAAAATACTATAACTTGTGAAATTTACTAGTGTGTTTGGCAAACTGGTTTGAACTAAAAAATGGATAAAAAAATTGTAGTATGCGAGAATTTTATATTATAATATTTTTTGCATTACACTATAACATGTGAGACTTTATATTGTTATTAGTTTAAATCAATTGATTCGAATAAATTTGTTAAACAGAGGGTATGTTGTAAGTTGAAAACTTCAAACATTGACGTTGTAGAAGTTACTATAGACTAGTGAAAACTTCAAACATTGACGTTGTAAAAGTTATTAAAAACTTGTGAACTAGCGCGATGACCTTTAGACCAAACAATGTGAAGCACAAGAATCTTTTGGATTTTTTCCCTTTAAATTCAAGTAAAATTTTAAACTCAAATACATGTACTAGTATAGCATCAAAGATAGAATAACTTTTTTCCTTAGACGACGTATTACCCCACATCATAGTTTCAAGAATAAAAGAACAAAAATGAAAACCCAAAAAAAAAAACAAAAAACAAAATGCAAACAATTAAAAAAGTGGAGGAAAATCTTGGGAGTTTATGGAAACAAGTCTGCCGTTACGGGCGCTAAACCTACCCTTCAAATTTGAAACAATCCGGACCGTCCGCTTCAAAAAAATGACCGTTGGAGACGCTCTCCCACTTTTACCATGTTAAATGTAAATTCAAACGCTTTCTCTCTCTCTCTCTCTCTTTATATCTTCAACCAAGAAACCTAAAGCGCCTCTCACAGAATTCACCACAGCGCCGAAACTCCCTTTCTTTTCAAACATTTTCATCACCAAAACGCGCTTCTGAAACCCTCAGAATTCTTTCTCTCTGCAATTTCTTGTGTTGGAAGTCAAAATGTCGAGGATGAGATCCGTACAGAAACCCCCGCTCCCGAAATCGCCAATCAGGCTTCGACCTCGCCGGCAGGCCCTCCAACCAACCGCCACAACGCAAAGCCTACCTGGTCGGTACTGGCTTTTCAACAATCTTTTTCCTTTTTTTTTTTTTTCAAGATTTGCCGTTTGATATATATTTTTTAAAATATGATTTTCAGGTTTGTTGGCAAAATCGCTGAAACCGAATCGTGCTTGGGCTATTGAAGAAGAATTGGAGATGCGACCAGAGTATCTCACGATCTCGTGTGAGTTACGGGCTTTAGCGAAGCAGATTCGTGAAGAACTGGGCAATGCGGAAAGGGAAGAGGCTCTGTTTAATTCTGGGTTTTGTTCTACTAGAACGAGTTCCAATAGTGCTCTTTTTGAGAGGGGTAGGTTTTATGACGAGTACTCTGCTAGAAGGAACGAGAGGTTGAAGAGGAAGAAGGGCCAAACCGGAGAGGAAGGCGATCAGAAGAGTGCTTGTTACAATCTTGGCGTGACGGTTGAGTCCGCAAAACGAAGTAGTTCCAAGAAGCTTGGGAGCTTGAGGAATTCTATATCCTCGGTGTATTATTCGGCGGAGAAGACAAGCGTGAGCGAGGCTCCGAGGTATTTGCTGAGAAGCATGAGCAAAGAGAACAAGAAACCGCCTCTTCCGGTGGTCGCTAGGGAACGGAAGGTTGGAGCTCGGAGGGTTCGGAAAATGGAATACTAGGATTGGGATTTTAGAACAATGTTTGGAGCTTTCTTTTCTTTGGTTTTAGTTTCTTTAGGCGAAAACTTCAACGTTTTATAGATACCTGTGCTTTTGCTTCTGCAAAAGTCGCTACATTATGGCTTGAATTTGTTTTTCTTATGAAGCAAAGTGTTTGGCGGTACAATCAATTCAGGCTATATATATATATATATATATATATATATATAGAAGTTTTTGACCGGTGAGATCTAGCATTTGACTGTGATTTTGTCTCTCAATTTGTCTCAAAGAAAAAGATGATGATAAATTTTAATATAAGAAGCAGTGAATGCTAATCAGAGGTATTAAGTCTGTGATTAAACCCGATAAAAGAATCAGAATTCGGGGGGACAAAGACCGCAGTATATAAAATCAAACCCATAAGCAAGACAAGAAAAACTACTGTTTCCATAACTGTTAAGTATTTTGAATTGAGACTTTGTATCATTGCATGTATACAAAATATTCTCTAAAATGAATATAGCCAAAAATGTTTGATCTCAAGCTAGCACATCTGAGAAAAAGACGGTTCTGGATTTCAAAAACAAAAGAAAAAGAAATATGGTTAAGAACAGAGATGTGTAGCTTTGGACGCCTTCAGGTAGTAACCAAGAGATAAGCAAGGCCTTTAAGGTATTCAACAATTTCAGATCCTCCAAGCTTTGAACTTCCGTATACTCTATCAACGAAAGTGATTGGAACCTGTTGATGAATGAACACAGGATTAATAAAACAAAAAAGGACAACGATTAAATTATTATATATGTTACACATTGTAAAAATCGCAGAATAATGTATATTGGTAAAAAGACATCTGTAGACACAATTGTCGTTTCAAGCATATGGCAAGCAGAACGTCTTCAAGGTAATAAGCTCGACTGCTTAACAAGAACAAGGTTAAGAAAGACCGCTAAAAATTAACGGCTTTCACTTACAGATATGGTTCCAGTCGTTAAGAAATTCTTAAAAGAAACAGAAAAAAGAACGACTGTCCTAGAGAATATATGCTTCTAAGTGAAACCTTTTAGTATGTCTACTACATGTCATCAACATTCCGAAGTATTAACACAGACATCAACCAGGCAGTAAGCAGCATAAAGCATTTAAAAAAAAAAAAGGCACAAACAACATGCTCCAGTTGGTCGGCGTTCTTTGGCCAACCAACATTGATGCTACTCTAGCCAAGACCTGACTTTTCAATACCATTTACTGTTGAAAGGAGGGAAGGAGTGAGTCCATACATAACATCTTCCAAAAGAAAGGTTTAAATTCAAAAGCAAATAAGAATCTTAATAAATAAACAAACGAGTTAACTGTTAAAGAACCACATTGAATGACAATTTCTCCTCCTTGCAAATAAAAAATAATAATCATAAAAAAACACTCCACGACACCTAGACAAAAACAATAAAAAAAAAAATTTTGATACTAAAAACTCAAATTTAACATCATCAAATCAGGGAAAAGTGATCCAACATCAGAGAGCCGTCAAATGCAACCACAGACCATAGCAAGTCAGAACTGTAACTCTACCTCTTCAATATGGTAGCCTTTTCTAGATGCCCGAACTATCATCTCCATCTGAAAGACATATCCTTTACTTACACATGAGCTAATAACATCTTCAAGCACCGCTTTTTTGTAAAGCCTTCACGAGAGAAGCAAAAGTGTTAAATTGTCAATCATTATGGCAGGAACCAATAAAGCAGCTCAATGGGTAAGAACTTGAAAGTGTACCGGAAAGATCCAGTCAAATCTGATACTCCAGGCCATAGAAGTGTTTGTGCAAGAACATTGGCTCCTCGACTTGTTAGCTTGCGCATAAGATTCCACCCATGAACACCTCCACCTCTAACATAGCGGGTTCCAGTAACTATACTTGCACCAGTCTCCAACTGTTTCCTAAGCAGCATTAAAAAAAAAAAAAAAAAAAAAAAAATCTTAGGAATTGGGTAAAATAGGAAATCTGATCTATAACATAGAATCAGAATATGGAATTTTGCTTACTTGATGAAGCTGGGCAAATACTTTGGCTGAATACCAAGAAGCAAAAGATAAAATCAATGAGACTCCAAAGATAATCCCAATTGGACAGACCAACAAGTCTCAGAAAATGCTTACATATAAGGCCATATAAATGTTTCTAGAATTAATAGAACACTTGCATATATAAAGAAATCCTAGTCCCTAAAAAATACTTATGTACATTACATCCTCAGCAAAAGAAAAGATCAATAAACTCCAAAGATAATCTAAAATTGGACGTTCAATAAGTGGACCTGGAACAACAGCAAAATCAAATGCGACATTCACAATACGTGTTGACATAAATAAGGTCACTTAAATGTTTATAGAATTCTATATGTTCCAACATGAACAAGAAATCATAGCAGATACTTACATGGTGTGATAAATCAGCATCCATAATTATGACAAAATTTCCAGAGGCATGTTTCAGACCATGAATGTAAGCCGTCCCTGAAATGGCCAATTATATAATTAAACAAAATGGCACCCAAGGTAGTTCATCGTAATTAAAGAACCAAAAAAAAAAAAGGAAAAAAAAAAACTAGTACATACCTAACCCAAGCTTCTTAGGTCTCGGTCTCAACAGCTACAAAAAATAAAAAATAAAAAATAAAAGCAGGGATCTATTGTCATGAAAAATAGAGAGAGAAACAAACATGAAAAATTGAAACACTACAACTTACAATCCGATCTTCACCATAAACGTTCTGCAATTGTTTTACAATTTCTTGAGTGCCATCGGGGCTCCCATCATCCACGACGATTATCTCAAAGTCTACATCCCTACCAAGTCAAATTTTCTCGTGAATCTTCAAATATATTATCGTCAATTTGAAAAACAATCACAAGAACAGAAGAAGAAGAAAATGGAATTGCGAAATGAATTGGGAGTGAAGAGAATTACGGAAGATGCTTGAAGACGAGATATACGAGGAGGGCGATGTTGAGGCGCTCGTTGTAGGTCGGGACAATTATGCTGTACTTATTATTCTTCCCCTCATCATTCCGGTGATCCTCCATTGTTTCAATTTTGAATTTTCTGCGAGAAACCCTAGAAACTCGATCCGATCGATCCCCCAGATGAAGAATTCTTAAGTACGGTCTCTGAGCAACGACAACTGCCGTTGCCTGCTTGCCCATGTCGTTTTCTGCCGCGGTCTATTTGCCGGATTAGTCCCTGAAGTAACTTTTTTTTGGCTAAGGAGGTCCTTGAATTATTTATTAGTGTTACTTTGATCCCTGACGCATTAATTTCGACGATCAACTCCCAATAATCTTTAATTTGGTTGCAATGTTGGTCTAATTAGCAATAAATGTTAAATTCTAGAGCGGACAGAAGTTTAATTTAGAGCACAAATAAGTAAATTAGCGTCTTAAGAAAACGACAATCATATAAACTAAACGTCGTTTTGTACATGGTGCAAGGTTTATACTTTGTTTGACAACTTAATTAGAATTAATTGCTATAATTTAAAGCTCTCATATACTATAGTATGAATAAAAAAAATTTTATATTATAAAATTCTCACATACTACAATGTTTTAGTTGTAACTTATAGTTCTAACTACGTTCTCAAATACTCTATCATGGTCTTATTTGGCAATCTAATTAGAACTAACTACTAGAGTGTAAAACTATCACATATTATAATATAAACAACAGTTTGTTACGATGTAAAACTCTTACGATAATATAACATTTTGGTTTTAATTATGTTCATAAACACTATCTTTTTGTCGTTTGACATTAAAGGCAAACGACATGATAACGGTCATGTTTTTCAGTGGATGTCGTCTTTCAGTAAAATTAAACGTTTTAGTCGCTTCAGATTTTTTGCTTTAAGGTTAAAAAAAGAACAAAACAAGGTACGTGGTGCACGACTTTTTTTCTTTGTAAAAAAAAAAAAAAAGTTGGAAACGTGCAGCATTTTCTCCTGCGTGTCGTTTACTATACCAGCATCGTACTCGTTAAAACGACAAAAAATACAACATAATAATATGTGTATATATACATAGCATCTTGAGCGGTTTGGGTTTCTCTCTTCCCGAAGGTTGCAGTGCCGTCGAGCTCGAATCGTTGTAACGCCCCCTTTCGCTGTTGTCTCTTCCCACGAAGTCAGTCTCTTTTTTCCCTTCTTATTTTGCAATAGAATTACTGTTGCTGTGTTTTTTTTCCTTTGCGACTCTCTAAATTATTTTTTAATTGTTTTTGGTTAAATTTGGTTACTTTTTTTTTTGACAATTATCTCTTCGAATATTTCTCGGATGCCTGAAGAATTTAGATCTGATATGTTTCCCTTAATAATTGATTGTTGATTTGTGTAGTTTAGTGATGTGCTTAATTGTGATAGTGATTCAAAGTTGAGATTTTTAGTAAGATTTATATTATACGGAGAGCAATTCGTTCGAAGAACAGTTTCTGTAGAATTGTAACTTGGACCATTAATTTATCAACCTTACTCTGAATGAATTTGTGAAGAATTAAAAAATAAATAAAAATAAAAAGCCAGTAATTAACGTTTTTTTTTTTTATTCAGGGTTTATGGTTTCTGTAGCTTGGGGCTTTTCTATGTTGGGGTTGGTCTTGTACATTAATGTGTTTGTCTAGTTATTGTTATTGTTTTACCTTGGTTAAGTACAAAAAAAAAGTTTTACCTGTCATTAATTAGAGTTTACGTCCCCCTAAAAATTGATTGGTAATTTGCTAAGTTTGTGATTTGCACTCTGATTTTTGTCTCCTTACAAATTTTATGGAGAATAACCAGTTTCTGATTGAATAAATCACCTTGCATGAAGAAAAAATATTCAGCGCAGAAGATCAATTATCGTGTTCAGGTTTTTTGTAACTTGGGGTCTTCTGTGTGGGTATTGATCATCTACATCGAGGCGCGCGGGTGCGTGTGTGTTTCTATCAGGGATCGAATCCTAATGGTTTCATATCGTCTTAATATAAAATGGGAGCCATTGTCCCACAACATATCGAAAAGAAAAAAATGTTTTACCTTTGGTTGTCAACAATTAGAGTCGTGAAAAATATTCAACTGTGAGATTTTTATCAAGTTCCATCAAATATGCTTACTTTTGTTTTTTCTTTTGGGTGGTGAAGGATGGAATCTCAGGTGAAACATGCTGTGGTGGTGAAAGTGATGGGACGGACAGGGTCTAGAGGACAAGTGACGCAAGTGAGAGTGAAGTTTCTGGATGACCAGAATCGGTTCATCATGAGGAACGTGAAGGGACCTGTCAGGGAAGGCGATATTCTTACACTTCTCGAGTCTGAAAGGGAGGCTAGGAGGTTGCGTTGATTATGGGATGGGGGACTTTGTTTACTCTGTCCTACATTAATGAATTTTACAGGGGAGTTTGTCTTGTTCTTGTTTAATGTTCACTTTTAAGTTTGTCTTGTTCTTTGTTTATTTCTATGTTTGGTTTTGTTATCATGTGGGTCTCGTTCTTGTGATAGTAGAACATCTTCATGGAATGTATTTACATTCTTTGTTTTGAGTTATAAGAGTTGAAATTTTTTTTTTTTTTTTTGCCCGCGTCAAGATGCATAATAGTTCCTGCTTTTCTCGTTGATATAAAATGGGTTTGCTGTTAGTTTTATAAATGACTTGGGAGGAAAGTTATGTTAACGATCTGAATTAAGAGAGGAGAAAGACTACAGAGTACAGATCTTGCAAAGATTTGATTGTGTAGTTGTTTCATTGATGGATGTTTGCAACGTCTGGTAATCGATGTTTGGAAGAATTGGAGCTATGTTTTGTTTGGACGGAAAGGGTAAAATTTGGTAGGTACCTGTTATGAGAAGTTTCTTCACACTTCTGCATTCTTATTTTCATTTGCCTTCAACTGTATTCTGCACTATATTACTAATGGACGATTCAACAGATGAATTGAACTATCAACGCAAAACAAAAATGTATAAATAGAGTACTGGGTGTCTTTGCAAATTAGACCATATTTGTTCCAGAGGTAAGAAACAAATGAAAGTTTTACTATCATTTGTTTCGGGGGGGTGGTGTGGTGGTGGACCAAACACAAGAAAACACAAAAAAAAAAAAAAAAAGGAAGTACCAGGCATGTAAAATACAATGGCCATTTAAAGAAAGTAGTCTGTTTATTATTTTTCTTTCAATCTTTGGCATGGCCAAAAAAAAAAAAAATGAAACAAACAATACATAATGATGAAAGGTACACAAAGGCCACACAAACAATAATAAAACTGATTATCTATAGTTCCAAACTATACAACACACAAAAAAAAATAGCTACCGTGAATTTATCAACCCCCTAACACAAAATGGGGAAAATATAACAGAGCTGAGGGAGATAAACCGCCAACTAAAAAGCACTCCAGTTCTCAGAAGTTTTCTTCGGAGTGTCGGATGAGACCTTAAAGGGACCAGAAGAACCAAATGGACCTGTATCATCAAATGAGAATGCACCACTGTGGCCAAAGTCTTTCGAACTGTTTATGGAGTCAAACCTTGTAAGCCTGTCCGGATTATGACCGAAATCTCTTGAGCTATTTATGGAGTCAAACCTTGTGATAGAACTGTGGCCAAAGTCTGTGAAAGAACTGTGGCCAAAGTCTTTGGAGCTGTTAATGGAATCAAACCTTGTAAGCCATTCAGGCTGGGAAGAAAATCCGCCATCATGCGTGCTGAAAGAATCAAATCGCGAGAAGTTGTCGAAGTGGTGATCCCCAGCCTCACTGTACCTTGGCGAGTTTCCAAACCTGGAGAGTGGAGTGCCAGGCACAGAATCATCAAATGTAAAGGGGCTCTTTCCTTGAAAGGTGCTTTCTGCGTGTGGAGATCCCGTTCTTACTGGGTTAACAGAAAAACTGTCCGACCCAAACAAATCTCTGCTCTTCCCTGGATCCATGTCCTAAAGTATGACAAGCAATATGGAAAAAATTGACGTTATAATGTAGTAGAATCAGAAACTTATTATTTGACTCTGACAATCATAAATCTGTCTAGAGACTAAGCGGCAAACCTAGACACCCATGTCAGGGGGGAAGAAAAAAAAATTCATAAAGATTGACGGATGCTACTAAAAAGGTGAGTATATCTTTAGAAACTGGTGGTTTAGGGATAGGAAAGAAACTCTTGCGTATGCAAACGTCCACAGGTCGCAAAAAAATGCTAGTACGGAAAATTTTCAAGCAAAGAGTTAAAAAAAAAAAAACACATTTTAGATACTCCCGAAGAGGTAAAAACACATTTTATTTTCTATTTTTCTAAATGCATTTTGTAACATAAAATTCTGCTCTATCTGCCAATATCATGCAAAAAAAGTCTAAATAGTGTAATTATTAATGTCTCACCTTTACCTTGACAAAAAACACCTACCACGTAGATGTTTAACAAAATAAAGGCAGGGCAGGTTTCAACATTTAATTGATAAGCCACAAAGGTGCTTCATTAGGCAAGGACTTACATTGGTTTTCGGAGCATTAAATCCCCAAACAGAGTCGACATCATCGTTATTGCCAAAAGCACCCCCGGTTGATTCATCAAAACTTCTGTCCCAGGAGGTTTCAGCATCATCATGACACAAGGTGATTTCTAACTTACTAAAAGCTTAAAGAGCACGATAAAGTTCAAAAAATGAAAGAAAGAAAAAATCAAACCCCACCTATGAGTTTCTGCATCAGCTTCAGAATCTTTACCGTAATGACCGTCTGAAAACTCTTGAGATGGACTTCCAACAGCAGTTCTTCCAGCTGGACTGTCACGGGGACTTCTTGCATATTCATCTTCATTGTGGCTGAACACAGATTCACTATCAAAGGCACCACCTGGGGAAGATATTTCCCTCTGAACAGAAGCTGGTTGAGATGATGGATGGATAGAGACATTTTTCAAATCAACTGTGAGATCGCTGACAAATCCTGAAAGTTTAATTTGCATTTCCAGAGTAAAAATCTATCAACATCTTTTTTCGAATTACTATGCTTCAAATGGGTCACAAAAATGACCACATTCACTGGAGATCAAAAATTCAGGAAAAAAAAAGTAAAGGAACTATAGGGCAAACCTTCATCTTCAAACTTATCCCATTCTTCATCCCAAACGGCTGCTCCCTCTTGAATGCCAGGTGCCCACCCTTGAGGGCCAATGTGTCGTGAATGAAAACAATTAAAAATCTTGGCAGGATAAATAAAGCACAAATAAAGGGATGCATTCAAGTGTGGTAATAACTTTCATAGTCACAAAAAACTTGAAACATGTTTAACAAGCACTCCTACAAACAGTATTAGCCAGTGGGATTGGAGATCCTCCCTTAAACCCAGCAGATAGGGCTTAAGGCAGATAGTGGAGCATGAAGGATATTAAAAAACAGAAAAAAAAAACCAAAACGCGGACCTACTGGAAGCTATACGTGAGGAAATCACCAGAAAAAAAAAATGCATGCATTAAAAAGCACTGTTTGATTAAAAACAGTATATCAGCGTCAAGACCAGGACATGGACGATATGAACATTTTTCTAATATTTACACTGGAAAAACCTTTCAGTAGATTTGTGTTTCTCTTTCATATGCACGAAAAAAGATATTTAACATTTGAGTACCATTTGGTAGCTCAATTATTGCACTTGACTTGACATGCAGTCCATGTTTCTTGCAGCGCTCAGTTAAAGCCTTTATAAGCTCCTCAAGATCATATTGTATACGGTCGGCTCGAACCTGTAATATCAGTACTGTATCAATAAAAGGACTAGTTGTCTAGAATCTCAAATAGCTATATCGTAGCTGATTGCACAAAACCTACCTGGAGGATACCATCAGCACTGCCTCCTTGTTCCATTTTAGCAATTGCTTGAGTCAACTCCATTTTCCTTTCCTGCAAGGAATTAAAACATACCACTACAAAATTTGAGACATCAATTGACTGAAATGTAAGTTCAAAAGAGGAGGACTCTTCAAGGTACCGTATAATAGGTACGCAGCCAAGTAATGAAAAACACCAATAATGTAGCTTAACAAGGATCAAACCCAGTATATTAGTTCAATAATGAATGCATATCCTTACTTATAAACACACGGGCTGAAAAACCAAAAACTTTATATTTGAAAAAAAAAAAATCTAAAAATAGAAAGAAAATGAGTGAAACTAAATAAAAGGAAAGAGACAAATGTTCAAAAATTCAGCATAGTAAGTTTACAGGTGCTGAATATAATTACCTGAATATCACGGAAGGTGGCCTCCTCTATAGTTAATTTAGATGCTATTTCTGCCACTTGCTTATACTTCTCTTCGTATTTCTTACCCAGTGACTCAGCCTATAATACACATTTTAAAGCAGATTCAAATAAACAACAGCAATTCAAGTTATGCAAGTTATATGAGAGTTGCAAAATTCAGTGTATATTAAAACAGCTACCTCACGCTTATCTGCAGATGCCCTTTCTGTGATTTCATTTAACTTGTTATCACATCTGCTTTTGTACAAAACCTGTAAAGAAATGAAAGTAACTAAATGACAAAAAGAAACAAACATGTGACCTGCAATAGAACTGATTATGAACCTAAACACCGCTGCCAAGTGTTTCCCTGACAGAAGCCACTCGACAAGTGATCAAAAGGCCATACACAAAAGAAAGGCTAACACATCATCATAGAACTACTGATGTTAGATGGAGGTGTTTATTTTCATTCTAAACACTCCAAATTTAGCATCTTTTTTTGTTTTGGCATCTTTTTTCGCAATGCAAGCACGACGAGCAACAATCAACAGACAAACTTCACCACTGACGGTGCAGTCAGTGACCAAATTAGATCTGTGATTTTATCCAGGGAAACAAAAGACAAGAACCTGATCAATAAGTTCACCCTTTTAACTGCTACCTTGTAAAATTTGCAACTGGTGTTCACTTATCAAACGGCCAGAAGTAAACAAATCATAACAGAAGCTACTCACAAGTTCCTGCATTTTTGTGCGGTAGAACTCAATCTTTTCTTTTGAATCCAATATTGCACTCTTCATCTCGTCGGCCTACAGGAAGCAAAGGAAAATATTTTTTTAATGGCAGGGAAAAAGAACAAAACTCTTTGAAAATTCTATTTAGCAAATGATTAGCTGCAATAAATGGACTAAAACAACAAAGGAAATGCCTTTTTAACTCCAGCTTCTGGTTCTTGAGGTTTTGAGTGATGCCCATTATTACGTTGGTTTAAAAAGGAAAAGGAGTCATCTAAAACTGGTTCCCTTGATTTTTGTTGAGTCGGTTGCACACCGTCAGGCTTAGGAGCACTTGTCTGCATTTGTGGCCTCAAATTAACAGCAGGTCCTAGGGTTTGAGCACCTGCCATCCCTTGTTGCTGTCCCAAACCTAAGCACATGAGGAACAACTGTCCATGAAGAAAGATCTGGAAAGGAATGAGAGCAAAACCGAAGACTTGAAACTACTCTAACCAGTTCCAGGGCTCGGACTCCAAGCTGCATCGCCATAAGTGGCCCTGGGTTGACCTGTCATTGACATCAAAGTCTCATCAAGCATAACACTGTTTGGAAGGATAGCTGGAAGAGGGCGACCCTCCCTAAAACGTTCCATCAGATAAAGAGCGAAGCAAAACTCTCTTAACGAAAGCATACTGTCCTTATCCTGATCAGACAAGTCCCACACCTGCTTTAAGACCTCTGAGAACAGCCAACATATCAAATTTTAATGAAAGCAAGGAGAAAAAAAAAGGAGAAAAGTAAATAAAGAAAGAAAGAGTGTAAACAGACCTCTTAATAAGAAGTAAAAGAAAAACAGGACAAAAATACCTCTTGGTAACCTCCAACTCAAAAATAGATTCCGTGCCTGTTCACCAGTGATTCTGCCATCTCTGTCACTGTCTACTTCCATGAACACTTTTGTATACTTCTGAACGTCAGATGGTTTCAGCTTTGGCCAAGGAAGCTGTGAATTGCCTGGCATAGAGGATCCCGTTCCCACTGAAATACCAGATGATGTGAAAGAGGAAGAACCCGGGATAGGTGCCTGTTGGCCTATGTTCAAAGCTGATTGAGGCTGCTGAAACTGAGTAACCTTAGGCTGCATGGAGACAGCATCCTGTAACGAATTGAGTGAACTGTTTCTGTTGGAAGATTGGGGCCCACTGGAAGCTGGAACAACAGCCACTGAGGCAGAAGCACTACTTGCAGAATACACTGGCCTCGAAGATGGGGTTGCAGAAAACACATCGCCTCCAAAACTTGCAGCAGAAGATACCCCATTTCCAGAAACTGCTAACGCTTTTGAGTCATTAGCTGTTGGTTGAGGAGGTGTTGAAACTGGAGCTGGGGATCTTGCTGCAGAAGAGGGCATAGGACTGAGCCCTCTGAAAACATTAGGAGGCACCCCAGCCCTTCCACCAAGCCATTCATTAGATATGCTGGAGTTCTGAACATTTGGAGCCACCATGCTAACCGCAGGCACAGGTTGAGGCGGTCTCACAGACTGACCTTGCTGAGGAGGAAAATAGGTCTGGTTGATAGTCGCATTAGCAACAGCGGGGCCCCTAAATCCAAAACCTTGAGATGGTGGTGCAGCAGACCCCATCTGCGGGGCAGACACAGCAGCCATCAAATTCGGTTGAGGTGCAGAAACCGCAGGAAGATTAATTTGTGGAGCAGGAATTTTAGCAGCAGCAGGACCATATAATGCTGCCTTGACAATGTCAGGTGTTAATTCTCGCTTACTTTGTGCAACAGTTACAAGTCTTAAAGCATTATAAAATTCAGCCCGGCCAAGAAAGCCAGTTTTGGTTGGATCAGCATGCATCCATATCTGTAAATCATAAACATCAGTATCTAATTTTAAAGTTCTGCAATCAAAGGCTATTTATAATGGAAAAGGACGTTTTTTTATAACTTCTTTCACTTATGAGGTCGAGCAACCTGACTGACATTTCAATTTATCCTGTTTGCTCAACAGGTAAGTGGCAACCAATTATCATAGCACTGACTAGAATAATTTAAAAAGGCGTTCGAGCCTTACGCCTCAAGGCTTGCCTCGGTTTGAGGCGCTCGATCAGCGCTTCAAGGCTTATGCCTTGAATGGCTTGAACGAGGCTTACGCCTTTTTTCATTGAGGCGTGCGCCTTGAGGCAAAAACGCCTCAAGGCTTAAGAGGCATGAGCCTCAGATTGAAGGCTATTTTGAATGCCAGTTTTTAAGCCAATATTTTTTTTTTTCCTTTTAAAGAAAGTCAACCCAATATCAAAATTGGGCTTTAATCTGATAACAATATGCAAAAAAAATTTTAAACCCTAAGTCTACCATCTTCTTCATTATTTGCCCCCTTCTTCATCATCAACCTTCTCTTCATCAGCAACCCTTGCAACTTGCAAGCCCATTCTCCTATGAGCAGCGACCAGAGCGACGACCCACTGGCAGCAGCCACCTTCAGATTCTGACCTCCTCGGACCTTACTCCTTAGTTTTTTTTTCCTTTCTTTTGTACCATAGGCTGGTTTTTTTTTTTCCCCACTTATAGCTACTGTAGTAATGAAATTTTATAGAAGTAAGTGTTATACAAAATTTAAAATGTTATATAAAATGAAAGTTATATAAAGAGAGCAGTGTGTGATTTTTTATTAATTTAGATCTATATTTATTTCACTTTCTCAAAAAAAAAAAGTTATCTTGTATGCTATAAAAGCCGTACAAGTATAACTATATAAGAAGAGCAATAGCATATATATTATGTTGTATGTGTTTTATGCACTTTTTTATCGTGTCTTATGGTTTTATAATGAACCAAGTGTGTGTTTTATGGCATGTTTATGAATTTTATTCAACTTTTTGAACTTTTTATTTTACATTCGAGGCTTACGCCTCAATCCGCCTTGAGGCTT
>CAMOHE010046945.1:0-19399 GCA_946598075.1 Artocarpus hirsutus
AGTAATATATAAAAAAGAAACATAGCCTTCTATATAAGAAACAAATCTTTTATAAAATGGAATGCATACTCGTGGGAGGGGAAAAGAAACTAAATACCAAAGTCAATGATTCAATAGAGGAAAATATAATGATAGTATCTTGACTATCCATGAAAAGAATTCTAAATAAGTCAACCAATCATCCAATAAAGGAATAAAAGAATTAAAGATAATTTCAGATTCCAATATTAGCTCCACTTGCCTAATTTCAATTTCAAAAGTAGGAAACCTTATCAATTAAATTCAATCAATCAAAAGTCAAACATTTTATTTCCTTAAATGAGGAAATAAATCCAAAAATATGCCAATCAATCAACAATTATTATCCAATCACATAAAAAGTCAACTATTCCCCCATATGGAATAAGGAAAGAGAAGATAATATGCCAATAAATTAAAATTATATCGCAACAAACACACTCATATATACATAAATTACGTTAGTCATTATCTACTTTCTCAAAGTCATACACGGCCACCAAACATTGTAACTTATACATATAATGCACATTACATTAAAAAGAATATATATATAACATCAATAAAATAATGTATTACTTCCCACTTACTATTCATACTCACATAGCAACTATATCAATTACACACACTCATATATATAATTTACATTCACACAAAACACATATAAATTATAAAATATTAATAGTCATTTTCCACTACAATTATACAATAGTACAAAATATTGCGCACATTACATTAATATATAACATAACTTTCCTTTTTTTTATTTTTATACGAATCAACCTTATATATAGAAACATATTAATTCTTATATTACGTAAAGATAAGTATATATATAGAAATATTTATATATAGAATATAACGTATATATATATATATATAGAATACTTGTAAATTAACTTACAATTAACATATAAATTAATGTTTATTTATATTTAGAAAATTTATATATTTCTATATATATATAAACATATTAATACTTATAAATTAACATACAAGATATATATATATATATGTATATAACACCTTTGCATGAAGTTCTATCATCCCATAAACACATGGCAATTTCATAAGAAAAAAAAAATCAATACATAAATGATAAAAATAAAAAAAATTCATACAATCTCAACTAGACCCCTAGCTTAAAATTTAAGGTGTTACACAATCACTCTAGAGGTTCCAAATGAGGCCGTTTCGATCAATGCAGAAAAACCAAACGAACCCAAACAACAACCTAAGGGGCTTCGGCGTAGTGGGAGGATCGAGTGTCTACCCAAGAGGTATATATTCAATGGTGAGGCATTTTTGGTTGAATTGAATGAACATGATAGGGATCCTTATACTTACACAGAGGCTGTGGAGGATGTTGATTTAAAACTCTGGACAAAGGCCATGAACATAGAGATAAAGTCTATGCAGACTAATCAGGTTTAGGAGCTTTTGGATCTTCCCAAAAGGGTAAAACCCATAGGGTGTAAGTGGATCTATAAGAGAAAAAGAGGAGTGGATGGAAAGGTTGAAGCCTTTAAGGCTAGACTGGTGGCTAAAGGTTACACATAAAAGGAAGGAATCGATTACGAGGAAAACTTTTTGCCTGTAGCCATGCTTAAGTCCATCCAAATTCTCTTGTCTATAGCTGCCACTATCGATTATGAAATTTGACAGATGGATGTCAAGACAGCTTTTCTAAATGGCTATCTCGATGAGTCCATTTATATGGAACAACCATATGGGTTCAAGGTCAAGGGTCGAGAGGGCAAGGTTTGTAAGTTGCTAAAGTCAATTTATGGACTTAAGCAGGCTTCCCATTCTTGAAACATAAGATTTGATTAAGTGATCAAGACTTATGGGTTCTCACAAAATGTGGATGAGCCATGTGTTTACAAACACATTAAGGATGGGAAGGTGGTTTTTCTGCTTTTCTATATAGATGACATTCTGCTGATTGGCAATGACATTGGGGCATTGTCATCGGTCAAATTATGGTTGACCAAGCAGTTTGACATAAAGGACCAGGGTGAGGCTAATTTTGTTCTCGCTATCTAGATCTTTCGAGATAGGAAGAATAAATTGATAGCTTTATCCTTGGCCAGCTGTATAGATAAAATTCTCAGGAGGTTTGCAATATAAGATTCCAAGAAAGGTGGGCAACCATCTAGGTTTGGAATTACTCTTTCTAAGAAAGACTCTCCAAAGTCTAAGGAAGAAAGAGAATACATGAAGAAGGTGCCTTATGTTTCAGCAATGGGTAGTCTTATGTATGCCATGCTTTGCATACGACCAGATATTAGCTATGCATTTAGGATTGTAAGTCAATTTCAGGCAGATCTAGGACCAAACCATTGGGTTGCGGTAAAGCATATTTTCAAGTACCTAGGAAGGACTCGAGGGTATATGCTTGTGTATTCGAGTGAGGACTTAACTCCTCTAGGATATACTGACTCAGATTTTCAATCCTGTCTGGATTCTTGGAGATCGACTTCGGGTTTTGTGTTTACTTTAGACGGTAGTGCCATCAGTTGGAGAAGTGTAAGGTAAGATTGCACTTTGGAGTCAATGATGGATACCAAGTATGTGGCAGTTAGTGATGCTTTGAAAGAAGCAGTGTGGCTTCGCAAGTTCCTTAGGGATCTTGAGGTAGTTCCTGGCATGAATAAGGTAGTATCACTGTATTGTAATAATAGTGCAGCAGTAGCTAATACTAAGGAACCAAGATTTCACAAGAAGAGTAAGCATATATATTGATTGGAAGTATCATGTGATAAAGGACTTCGTTGAGGGCGAGCATGTCATGGTATGCAAAATCGCGTCAAAGGAAAATTTAGCTGATCCATTCACGAAGACACTTGCTTGGAGTGTCTTCAAGAGGCATGTGGAAGCTATGGGGATGTGAGATTTGTCATATTTACTCACTTAGTGCAAGTGGGAGATTTTTAGACATGTATACCCTAAGGAGTAAAAATGTAATATGTTTTTGGAGACATTTTTATCAATAAAAAATTTATTTATTATTTATAGACCAAATCTTGTCCTTTTTATATTCATATTTGTTGAATGTATGTTAAGCAAACAATAGTCTGAGACTGTCGGTCTAAACCTTTAAGCATTAGGCATATGATGAACAGATTATGTAGAATACACGATTCTTAAGGTGATGGTCTAAATCATATGGTCCATAATCGAGGGAATAAAGTTGGGTGTTTTATTCATGTAAAGATTTTTATGTTGTCTATATTCCTATTGGGAGATGGTTTGTCTTGACCATCGGAGGTGGACTCCACGAATAGAAACATTGGCACATTGTCATAGGTGACGATGTGTTGGATCGGGACATAAAGTGAATTGATTTTGATTAATAATTCTGTCTCAGCAAATTGATTCACTTTGGACAATCATTTGTATTGTATCTTAATCCTTAGATGAATAGTGGGCCTGTTGTCTTGACTTGAGTCTTTTGATTTACCAAAGGGTGACACCCACATTTTAATAGTGGTATGCATGTCGGTTCGTTGGAGGCATGACTCTTGATTGCATAGACTTATTATTCATAGATATGGAATCCATAGCTCCTCTTTAGGAGTAGTGATATCCTCTTACATGCGTTATTTTGTAATTAAAAAACTAGAGCGCTTAACCATTTGGATACATAGGTGTAGCCGAATGGTATACTGTCTTTGGATGGTAAGTTTTTTGATGGTGAGATAATGGAATGTAAGATAAAAATAATCGAGAACGTAAGACAAAACTTGTCCTTAAGCCAATTATGGATAATCCTATGGGGATACGATACACTAAGATATGTCATGGAGATTTAGCTATACAGGCTTCGTAATTCTATATAATTCGAGAGTGTAGCTCCAAGCTTTTAGCGGAGTAGCATTGGAGTTGATAATTATGAAATGTATTTCTAGGATATTGGGTTTCATAATTATCAGTAGCTTGAACTATATAGGTCCATTTGGTCCCCTTTGCTAGCTCACAAAATCATGTAACGATACAGCGTGTTTTTCTAATAATTGGTGACTTGTGTTAGATTTATTAGATTTGTTGAAATTCGAAAGAATCAAATAATTCATGTTTGTTTATTGATTGAATTAATTTTGTGAAGATTTGTTGAAATTCGAAAGAATCAAATAATTCATGTTTGTTTATTGATTGAATTAATTTTGTGACAAAATTAATTCAAGATAAACTTGTTGAATTATTGGGATCGAATAATTCTTGTCTATTTATCAATTGATTTAATTTTGGATAAATTAAATCAAGATAAACTTGTAGAATTATTATTAGAAATTCATTTATTTTCTTAAATATTATCTAGATAAAGTTGTTTTAATTAGATAACTTCTCTATTGGGTTTTTTGAATTAAAACTAAGACTTTATCCTATAGAATCTCAGGTGGAAAATAAAAGATTCATTGAGATTTTTTATCAGTAGTTCAGCAAGCCGATCCTCAGGTTCAGCCTGCCAATGGGCAAGTTTGAGATGCTGGTTAGACAGATTGGCATGCCGATCACACGATAAAAAGACACACGTTTTCACGTGGATTTCATCAGATATTGATCTGAATTTGATTCTGATTCAAATTTCGGGGAATTATCTGATAAGGATTGACTCCTAGACCCAACCTCTATAAAAAGGGAGTGAGTATCACTATTATTTAGATTAGTTGAGAGATTAAGAGTGAGACTCTGCTGGTGAGATTTTGTGTAACGCCCCCTTATGGATGTCACAATAATCGTTACTTTCATCCTTGTTATAATTATTGATAAAATAGACCACTTAAATTTAGACACAATTTGATAAACATATCCTAGGATCCATGCATACAAATTTTTTTTTTAAATATTCCAAATATTTCAAATCTTTTTTTTTTCATAGTTTATTAATGCCAAATTAACAAAACCATAATTCAAATAAAATTTCAAAACAAACTTTAAAATCTGTTTGAAACAGTTTGATAGACTGAACTTTTGAAAAATCAAAATAAATGTAAAACAAGTCTTTTTACTTAATAGTGCGGAAATTATAGCATTCAAAGAAATAAAAACATAGCTCAAAAAATTATTCTTTCTTGACTTTTTTTGTTTCCGTTCCATCGTTCATAGCCCACATGCCCATCCTCGCCCTCCACCTATTCCATGGTCCTTTCACCTTTATCTGCAACATGATTATAAACCAAGTAAGCAAAAGCTTGGTAAGTACACTTTCCTATCTCACAACATAAAATATTTTATAAACATCTTTATGAAACATCATAATCATAATCATTATTAACATAATAGTGCACTTGGTACAGTTTTATATAGAACATATCTTTCATCATCATTATCCATATAAAAAACTTCATTCATTTTATCTTTAGGGCCCAAGTGTTGCATCATAAAGATCATCATTATAGGTGCGCCGTCATAAGAGGAGAGGGGTAGCTAATCCCAAACTAAACATGATAAGTCCAACCTTCAGGACATCATAAACATAAACATAAACATAGGGTGTGCAACACTTAATTAAGTGATACATATATATAGATATACTTTTAACATACCTCATCATTGAAACATTCGTTAAACTTTCTTGTTGCAACAAGAGTTTTCATGAGAAAACAATATATAAAAACAAACTTTAAAAATTATCATAAAACATATTCTTAAAACTTTTTTGTAAACTTTTATCATGTTACAGGTAAGAATGTACTTACTTGTCTTGCTTGCTTACTAAACCTTAACTTGGGTGACATCGCTGCGGTTCTCGGTGTGCTTGCCTTTTGGAAGATTCATGTTAAACATTCATATTGATCATAAGTCACTAGCAATACTATTAGCAATATATAAACATCTCATACTATCATTAAGCATCACCTTATCATGTAATAATATCAAAAAGTATAAAATTACAATTTATGAACCTAGGGCATAATTCTAGAAAGTAGGCATAATGACCTTTATTCACTTAAAAATTCATAATAATCATCTTAACTCCAAATCAGTTAAAACCAGTGGCATTAGAAACTAGACTCAAAAATAAAGAATTTCATATATTACATGCATATTTTGACAATAATTTTCATGAAGAAAAAGTCCTTGAAATTTAATCTAAATTTCGGGTCTGTTTAAAACTGTATAGCTTTTAAGGTCAATTTCAAAAAATCATAACTATTTAATAAGAACTCCGATTCAAGCGATTCAAAAGCCAAACGAAAGCTTAAGATGTCTGTATTTGGGAAAAATATAAGAAAAATATAAACAGTGCAAATAGAGAATCAAAAATTACTGAAATACAATGACTGTCAGGTGTTAGTATGAAAAGTAGACTTAAGGCATCAAAAATTCAATAATTAAAAATAAAATTACTTTAACCCTAAAATTTTTAAGACAACCTAATAACATATATATACAGTACTACAAAAAGTCCCATTAGCAAATAAATTTGTTTAGCTATACAAATATGTCACATAAACAAGAAGTACCGAATTCACTAAATAGACAGCCATAAAAACCTATCTTAAAGAAAATTCAAGAACTCATAAAATATTCATTACATAACCACAAAATTTTTCAGATCGTAACTTAACATTTGCATGAATATCTTTGTAAAATTTCGTTCAAATCAAAGGTCGTTTGCCTTGTAAACATGGACTACATTTTTGTGCAAAATACCAATCAGCAACAGTTTGGTCATGAGTGGCAGAGAAAGAAAATTTAATATCTCAAAATAAAAAAATTCCAAATAAAGTGAAATTTTGAGGAATATCACATATCACATACATAAACATCATACTAAAATTGCAAAGCAAACGGAAACTCGTAGACAAAGTTATAAGGGTCGGATTACAAAGGGAAAAAAATTTTAGCAATAGTCTAGAATGAGTTTCTTACCTCTAAAACAATTCTTCTTAATTCTCTTGAATTATCTAAGTGAAAACCCAATATTTGATTCAATTGTTTGCAGAAAAATAAGGGAGAGAGTGGAAGAAAACGTGGAGAAGAAAGAGAGAGTGTCTAAGAAAATTTTAGAGAGAGAGAATTTTCTTTGGCTAGAAATTTAGAGAATGAAGACTTTGGTGGCTTAGAGGTATATTTATAGGTTTATGAGAGAAAATAGATTAGATAAGTGTAGAAAACCCTAATCCTAATTTAATTCAATTTCCTTTTTTTTTTTCCTTACTTTCTTTTTTTTCTTTTCTGTACACGGCAATTGCCATTTACTCACATCACATAATACATATGTATATATAATATAATATAATATAATATAATATATATAATATAATAAGTTATAAGGTAAACGTTAAATAAGGTAAGCGTTAATATAATGTATATAATATAAAGTAAACGTTATAAACATATTATAATATAATATATTATAATATCATATAATATAATAATGTAATATAATATCATTATAATACAAAATTATTTATACACAACAATAATATTTATTTCCATAACCCCAAAATATTAATACATATGTAATTATCATAACTCATAAATGTTATAAAAATAAGAAAATATGCAATAAAATTCATATCATCATCAAGAATATAACTGTAGGCATACATAATCCTAGAGCATTATAAAGATTATGAATTTAGAGTAAGTTGAAAGCTATAAAAAAATAAATAAATACTTTAAGCTTATCATCACTTTTGACATGAACATCCTAAGCACATCGATCCCACATGCCGTCACCTGTGACATTACTAAATAAAATGTTAATTTACTTAACATAAATAATAATACTACTAAAATATCACATTCTAACGTTAAATTTAGCATAAGTGTCCATAGAAGAAAACAGCAGGCATTACATTTTGAATCTCCCTAAGAGCTCTTGTTCACAAATCATGAATGCTAGCTTTGGGTTCTCTCAATTGGTTGAAAGGGGAGTCATTTGGTTGAAGAGCTGTACGTGTGAGCCCACACTTACTCTTATCATGGATAGAGAATAGCAAAGAAGACCAGTTTGTTGAGGCTTTTCTGGAACGTTACTTCTCTTCACGAATTACCGGAGTTCTTTGGCTCTTAGAGGTTGGTAAGATCTGGTTAATTTATGCATATAGTGTGTCAAACTTGTGTTTTAAAAAATACTTTAATATAAAAAAATTTTAAA
This sequence comes from Artocarpus hirsutus, assembly GCA_946598075.1. Classification (NCBI taxonomy): domain Eukaryota; kingdom Viridiplantae; phylum Streptophyta; class Magnoliopsida; order Rosales; family Moraceae; genus Artocarpus; species Artocarpus hirsutus. The sequence goes on from CAMOHE010046945.1 coordinate 8,132, forward strand.
ATTTCACTGCATACTATTTTTCCAACAAGAATGACAAAGTTTATTGGTTTGATCCTCTTGTACATGGACCACATAAAAAATTTAAAGAAGTAATTTTTGGGTAAGTATAATTTCTTGATTAATTTAAAGTATGATTTGAAAATTATTATGCTTAATTCATTTCCTTAAATCTTTTTCATTTTGACATTTATTAGGGCACTCAATCAACGGAAGTTTGAAATGGTCGGACAATGTGTAAAAAGGCACCCTTTTCAAAAATACCAAGTGTCCTACACAAAGGGGAAATATTGAATGTGGCTTTTTTGTTTTGTGTTACATGTAGGACATAATTTATGGTAGCTAGGGAATTGATTGCTTACACAAAAGAAAGATTATGTAAATGATGATATAATAGTAGTCAGATTTTAGAATGGGTCACTTACCTAAATAATTTTATTAGATATGGAGTGTAGTGATCACTAATATATGCAATGACTAATATGTTGAATATAATATATTCTTAATGTTTAGTTTTCATTTTTTGGGCCTTGAATGGAAATCATGGGATTGGCCAACTGTCGGAAATCTTTTTTTATAAGCTATTAAGAAAGCAAAACAATGGTTTTTATTCAAAACTATCACCGAACACGCTCTAGTTTTCATGATGATAAAAAAACCATTGTATAAAGTTACGATGATTGTGAAAAAAAATATTCATAGAATCCCTTCAGTTACGATGATGGTTTTCTAACTGCCGTGGTAACTTTACACAGCAGTTATAAAACCACCCTGAAATGTGAGTTTTACAATCACTGTGGAATGTGAAATTTGTACTAGTAATCGTATAAAACTCAATAATCATTAGAGCTATTATTCTCTAATAATACTAATACTTCTGAAGTATATGTTTAAATAATAATTATATTTCAATTTCATTCCTAAACATGCAATGTATAGCGTAATTTTTACATTTATTAAAAAGAAAAGTGAAAAAAAAAAGCTTATTAGTGGATTATCCTCCATATAGGGTAGTCAACATGACATAAAAACGTTACCATATCTAGTATCCATGCACTACCATTCGGAGAAAATTAATGCTTCTTGGAATCCAATGTGTAACAACAGAACAAACGGTAGTTCCAGCCAATGACATTAAAGCACTAAGAGTTGTAATCATTGACGGTGCTTTAAACTTCTAATGGCTCAACATCTCATCATCATGGCATAGTGAGAAAAGCAAAAAGGAGTTAGAGGGGAAAAGAAAAAAAGAAAATTAAAAACAGCAAGAAGGGAAAAGGACCTTAGCCGAATGCATTACGTATATAAGGCTGCTTTCAATTCCGTGTAGTTCTTGATTTGACCTGCGCTAAATTAGAATACGAGAAATTTGTACATAATGAACTTGATTTGGTTTTATACATTTGCGTACAACCAATTAAAAAGAAAAAAAGAAAAAGGAAAAAGAAAGAAACAGCCCCATATGAGGTGTTATGATAGAACTATATACATACTGGAGCCCAAAAAAGTACCTTCAAATGCTAGCTCTTTAAAAAAACTGGGCACAATTAATTTTCAGAACTTATTTTCTCTTCCCCAGTGTCAAAGCAGTAAATGTTCGTTAATTAACATCTTGAAGATATATACACGCTCATCCAACAAACTTTTTATAAAAGAACTGTATTTCCATGATAGATAAAATACAAATATATTGATAAATTGGCTGAACCTTAAAAAAAAAAGATATTTTGGCTGAACAATGCGCTAGTGCTAATATCAATTTAGCTATCGTTATTAAATACTCAAAATAAAAAAAAAATAATGATAGTAATCTTTTATTCAAACATATTTATATTCTTATTATTAACAATACCTGAATTTTTATAAATACTTCGTATATAACCGCAACAAACAATGGATTTTGACTCTTAGCTGTCAGTATTTCTTTGCAGCCAAGGATATGACATGTTTAATGAACATCAGAAAACTTAAACAAATAAATAATACATACCACATAATACTGCAAAATGAATTCTATCAGCACGCGAGAATGTTGTCCGTGTTTTAGTAGTATAGTACGTAGTCTCTTTAAGTTTTCTCAGAGAGAAATTTACAGAGCCAGTTTGACACTCTGGCCCCCTCCGAAGTTCAAAAGGCGCCGCGATCTTCAAATATCATGCTGAAGAAATCTCGGCTAGGTAGGGAGGTGGACAGAATGCCAAATTGGCTCTGCAACAATGCCTCTGACAAAACCCTAGAGATGAAGAGATTAAGAAGAGAGAGAAGTACAGGTGTTGTTATTATGTCGTTTGAAGATATATGTTAACATTTTAAGTTGTAGTACTATACAGTTGAAGAAAAAGAGCATAATTTTTTTGCAAGAGAAAGAGATATAGTGAGAGAGAGCACAGTACTATATTGGAAAACAAGATAATGGGTTTTGAAATAAAGTTGGATTTTAGTGGAAAGAGGGTGCATGAGCGTGCATGGTGTTGTACGACTTGTGGGAATATCTTTTTACATATGGCGGGCGTTTATTTTCTTCCTCTGATCACATGAGCACGTAAATAACAAGAGTTATTGCTTTAATGGTTGTACCTTTCTTCCCAAGATTACCCTTTTACATTACCAGGAAAAATCTACTGTCGTTTGGGTATAACCGTGGGAAGCAAGTTTCAATTTAAGAATTTTTCTTTTAGTGTTTCTTAACATTGCGTATGATATTTGTTTGACTATGAAAGTCCTGTGAGTCTCTCTTGTGCTCTCATTATGCCTTTTGACTTGTTGCAAAAGGAATATGCAGAATATGGACTGTCAGTGTCTCCCACTAAGAGTGTAGCTTAATTGGTCAACGAATCAATGGTTGTGTGTTCAAATAGTTAGCTTCATAACACAAATTAACAAGGTCATGAATGTCAGTTTTCTAAAACGATTTTACATAAAATATGCAAAAAGTAGTAAATGTGAGAAACATGCACAACAAAAATTTTCTCAAAACTTTTGTAAAACATGTTATAGAGTATATTAATTTAACGCTTAATATACATATATATATATATATATGATATTTGTATCCAACAAAGATTGTAGTTTAATTGGTCAATTATACACCGATGCTAGGGTTTTGATAGAGTTTTTGTACCCTCTTTATGACTCTTAAATTGTGAGTAGAATGAATATAAGACTCATTTATTTATTGAGAATGACAGATCTAATTAATTGTAGGAGGTTCTTTTTTTTATTTATTATATATTTAATTAAAAGTAAGGATACAAGTTTTCCTTACTATATACTACATGTAGCACCGCATACACTACTACAAACATGGCCTTCCACTTTTATGACAGTTAAAAAATCGTCGTAAAAACCTCCGTTATGTTACAAAATTGAGTTTTCACAATGGTTTTTTACCATCATGGAACATTCGTTTAAGCGCCAATTTGGAACATGTGGGGCCCTCTACCACAACGGTGTTCTTGGAAAACTATCGTGGATACATCCTCACATGATGGTTTTCTCAAAAAACCATTGAGGAAGGTCACAATTATTTGGCTTTTTTAAAAAAAAAAAACCATAAAAAAAAAAATTACATCCCTGAACCTTACACCATCATGTAAGGATGTGTTTCCATAAAGTTTTTGGTAAAAACCGTCATGGATAAAAAAATAACTCTGAATTTTTGATTTGCCGTGGGGTGGCTAGACCCGTGTTATTCATTATTACAAGGTCTTGATTGTAAAAAAAAAAAAAAAGATGTGTATATTAAAATTACAAAGTCTTAACAAAATCATTTATATAGAAAGAGAGATTCTCTGTGCATATGGCACCAATTACTTGTCAGTAGATGAAGGAATACTATTTGTTGCCTAAACTAATTTGTTTCCAAATTTAAGTTTTTAATTTTGAATTAAATCACATTTATCGAAAATTGGAAAGTTTTAAATATGAAAACATAGTAAACAAGCTTTGGACTGCATAGGGAATTCTTCCTTGTGCTTGTATGCGCCACTCATAGTGGGTGGGGCATACTATGTATCTTCCAAAATCAATTACTACTTATTAAATAATCTCATTATTTAATAATATGAATTAATTTATTTTGTGATATTTTAATTTATAATTCCAAAATTCTAAATTAATTAAACTAATAAGTCCACTTCACAAATAGTGTTTACAAGGATGACAAGGGGACTATAGACTTATAGTTTCAAGCTCTAACAAAACCAACATATTTGTTAAACTCTTTCATTAATATATTACTCTTTTATTGATTCAAACTTTACTCCATTAAAAACTTGAAATTGCACTCTTGAAGTTATAAATACAGTTACTCATATGTTAGAGTCTTCCATTTGATATAGTCATTACATATAAATTAATCCTCCTTAAATAATTCATAATTAGAGCTAGGTAAAGTTGGTTAACCTCCCTAATTACTTCTTTATCCTTGAGTGCCATTGATTCTCTAATAAATAATAGATTCAGGAACTTAATCACGATTGAGCGCTCATATTATTTAGGACTTAAATCGATACTCAAAAGAATTATTTAACTGTTTCTTGCTTAGAAAAGGAATGGATACCATTTTATATATTAACATTCATCACTACTTACTTTATCATGCCTCCAAAATACAAGAGATATGATTAGATACTCAAATTCATACTGAGTAAATCAACAGACATAATTCTATAAATATAAGTCTGCTAATAACTTAGGATTAAGACCATCTTATATATAGCCATTGGCTGATGTAATTAGAATCTACTATATTTAACAGAAATTATTAGTTGTTCATATCACTTCATGTCTTGGTCTTACATTATCTCATTATATACAATGCATCCATTTAATGACTCACTACATTAACAGTTTGGATAAGACCGTTTGATTTTCAATTGAAATGACCTGCACTAGTAATGTTTAATTAAAGATTCCATACTTTGATTAAATAATTAGTTATATATTACCGACCATTTTAATTATCATCTTTAAATATGATTCTCTTATATATAACACTTAATATGCAATAATTAATGTCATATAGATAATTATAGAATTTTAATGATGTTAAAAAAGTATTCCAGAAACATGTATACCAATATAATGAAATATTTATTTTATTTATTTACAAATGTATCCTTTAAGAAAACATCATATGCTGTAAAGCATTAGCATTTTCTAATTGAAGGCACCTTCTTTTTTGCGAAGTTTCATTCATCGCCTTGTTATGTAATTTCTTATCCACTTATTAATCTTGTCACAACTAAAGCCAAACTATACTAATAAAGAAAAAATTATCCCACTAAGATGGTAAACAAGCATGAGAAAACGAGATGATTACATATTTTAAATAATTAGTTGAGTGCCATATATGGGAGTAATTTTGTTAGTTCGTGCTGTAAAATTTTGATTACCATGTCATATGTTATTTTTTTAGTCTATCTATTAATAGATACATTAGTTGGTCGTTAATATGCAGTTATTGCTAACGTTATGTTTGCTAAAATTAAACCGCAGGACGCAAAAAAAACAAAAAAAAAAAAAAAGGTTAAGGAATTTTAAAGTGGATTTGAAGAAATTTATGGGTGATCATTTCTTAACCTTTCCAATTTTGTAAAGGAGGGAGAGAGAGAATATTGCATAGTGCAATAACATTTTTATTTTTGAAAAAGTACATTGCAAAACCCATGATTTTAATTGAAAAAAGAATTCAATATTTCGGACAAACTTGAAATTTTCAATAACTTTGGGATAAAAATGTTAATTTTTGGAAGATTCTTTTTTTTTTTTAATTAAAAAAAAGAAAAAAAAATGAGCACATGAATAAATTAGGTCCTCCCCATATGAATCCCCCCTAATTACTTCCATCCTTTCCTTTTCTTTCTTTTATTTCTTTTCTTTCTTTTTTCTCTTCCCATGTGAAACAAAGCAGAGAGCCCCCTTCTGGCCGTCAATGCCTCCCTTGTCCAGCCCCTCTTCGGCTGCCGCCACCATGCATGCATTGGCCAGGATTGCACACTACTGCCCAAAGTCCCTTCTGCTAAACCCTCGCCTTGTCACTTGCTGCCAATAGCTTAGAACAAGCCCAAGGCCACTATGCCTCCTTGAACTTTGGCTCTAGATTTTGACATTGCCTAGCCTCATTTCTCTAGCCCATTTATACCATCATGTTATCCTCATCGAAGAGAACAAAACCCATCCATATTTTGATTTGCAGCAATCGTCGTAAAAAAAATCCAGGCCTCTACCACCTTTGTCATTGATTTTATGCCCTTTTTTGACAAATTGAGCCCCGTTTTGGAAAACCAACTTTGGAACGGTGATCCTCACATCCACAACTTCATTTTGGTATCAATTTCTACTGTGTCTCATTGGGCAATGGTGGTCAACAGCAGTCAATTTGACTTTTACCACCAAATTAGAGAATATGTCATTTCGACCTATTTTTGATGTTTTGGACGCATTCAAGGTGTCAAATTTGCGAGACAGAATTCTAGAAGGCCAAGTTTGGTTATTCAAAATTTCAACAGACGACTACATTCTGGATCTCTTAGTCGTCAAACTTTGTCGGCGATGTCAGTAGGGATTCTATTACTCATCCCTCATGGTATTTTTATTACATAGCCAATCAAATTGGAATATGAATATAGATTATATAGATTTTAAAATATTGTTTACCAAAGTATATGATTATTGTTCTTATTTATGTTTTTGTTTTTGTTCTTATAATTATTATTATTTTTACAGTTATTGATCTTATGATAATTATTGTTGTTGTTGTTATGGTTGGTTGGCAGTTGTTGTTGTCTTATTATTCATGTATATGATGGATGGTTGTTTCACTTATTATTAGTGTTGTTATCATTATTATTATTACTACTACTACCACTACTATTATTATTATTATTATCCACTACTACAAACTATAGATTCCACGACCGTCATGGAAAAATTTCACGATGGTTAAAAAACCATCGTGAAAACTTAAGTCGTGGTACAACATTGATTTTTTACGACGGTTTTTTACCGTCTTGTAATAGAAAAATTGGCACAGGAAGGGGTAGAATGGGGTAATTTTTCATGACAATTTTTCAAAAAATGTTCATAGAAAATTAACATTCAATGACGATTTTCAAAAAACCATTGTGGAACACCACGTTTTTCACAACGGTTTTTCAAGAAACCATCATGGAATCCTTGTATTCCACAATGATTTTTCAAGAAACCGTCATGGAATCTTGAATTCTACGATGGCTTTTTAAGAAACCGTCGTGGAATCCTTAGTGTTCCATGACGGTTTTTCAAAAAACCGTCATGGAAAGTTGGTATTCCCCTAAAAAAATTCTCCAAAAATTTTTGATTTTTCATGAGATGGCCAGTCCCTTGTGTTATCCATTACAGCAAGGCCCTAATTGCATACAAAAAATGGCGTATATTGAAATTACAAAGTATTTATAAGATCATTTACATTTGAGCTATTTTGAGCAATTGTTTATCTACTATTTCCATCTATCTATCTAAAGAGTACATACATATTTACAAATTGTACCTACTCTAATTTAACTTCATGTATATCCGAATGTATATAAAAATCTTTTTTTCCTAAGGCTTGTATACCACTTATAATTATATCCTACATCAAACGTAGAATAAAAAAACCATATTCTATGTTTCCTTGTTGTCTTGGACACTTACATTTGGAATATAGTGTTTCGTTCAGTCTGTTTATGACATCGCTTCCTGCTTAAAGCTTCTAATCATTAAGTGCCCTAACAATGTGTCATGTTTAAATGAATTAATAGACAATACAATTATGTGGGACTAAAAACAGTTAATTTTATAATAGAACAATAATACTTACAATATTGTGACTGATACGAAATCCTCATGTGGTGGGTGTCCGAGGGGGTCAAACCAATATATTTGATCGTCCCATGGCGAAATAAGTCCCAACATCCAATGTTCTCCAACATTGTATGGCAGGAAGAATAATTTCCCCCTCGGTGCTTGAGCTAATAGGTGGAGGAGTGATGTGGCATGCTCTCTATGATCACTTTATAGGTCTTTTGTAGCACTTGAAACAATGGCTAGAGATATGAAGCCAAAATTTTGTGCCAAGCCTTGAAGTTCACAATATTCTGCCAAAAAACTACAATACAAAACGATACAGTTAATTATTTGAAAGTACCTTATAACTTTACCTATATTTTAAAAATATGAAATAAGGATGGAGTTATTACCTGAGGTATACTAGGATACAATCTGCCTCGATTTTATCAAAGTTGATGAAGTAGTAAACGTCTTCATAGCCCATATAGATAGGCAATTCATTGCCAGTGACATTTATTAGTATCGGGCACTAAATCGTCGATACGATGGGCAATTCATTGGCGTTTCTTTCCACTTAGATCTTATGCAACATGGCTAGGCGCTTGACTCGTCTTCATCAATACGATGACCTTAACTAACCTCGTTGGCCATGCGACAAAACTTCTGGCTACTTCACCCACAGTTGTTGCTTCAAGTGTTAGAACAAGCAATTTAGCTATTCTAACTCTGCTGGTAATGATGCTAACATGCACGTTCTCTTCCCCTAATAGTCGTCCATGAACTGTATCAGTTGGAAGACTCTCCATCCATACCTTCCCAAGCACAACAAGTGCACACCCACCATTAACTCTATCCTTAATGAAGAGCCTACACTGTTCAGGCTCTTGACAAGGAGGTGACAATTGGACTTCTGGAGCTTCTAGAGCTTCTGCTACATTATTGGGAGGGTTACAACTAGCTTTGAAGCTGATGCATTATGAGATGCGATCATCCGTCAACTCAACACGTCCTTGGAAAATGAGCTCGATCACAAGACCCTGCAGTTTTGTAATCTCCATCTGCATCTTTAACATTTGGGAATTCAATTTCAAAGTACCTGATTAGAGGTCGAAGTATTAAGACTACTTCATATACTTCGATTGACTGTGAACATGTCCTAAATATTCTAGTTTCCCTAGTGCCCTTGTCAAAATGTTATCATTACCAACTGATTGGAAGCTCCCTTGACTTTGTTGCATTGTGTATTCATCCTATAAAACAACAACACAACCATGTTATTTAAGCAATCCTTCATCTAGTATTAAATTATAAATTAATTGTTTGTGTTCAGTAAACTTACAATCAAGTTACCAATTTCTGCTACTTTTGGATTTTTAAACTGGCCATTGAGACCTTGATATGATTTTACCTACAACTCCTCCCATGTTGGTGGCACGCTCGTCTTTGCAAACTGTGTTATGCTATGTTAGAAACATAGTAATGATAGAATAATTGATATATGTAATATGAGTAAAATATTAACATACTAAGGATTGCTCAAGCTCTTTATATCCAACTCGGCCAACCATAAAGCAGTATTCATTTTTTGCTCTTATTTTTCTTGCGTTTGATGATAGTAGTTGGAATTTAGTAGAACGTCGATACCTTACAAAAGCTTCCTAATCATCATCTTTTATGGAGGGCAGTAGTGTACTACCGTAGGAGGCCATTTATATACATTTTCATCCTCCTCCAGAATGAAAGGGTATGGCGGTACGAAGGTAACGTAGAGGTCAGATCTAAACCCTTTTGCTAATTCACCACAAACCTTCAAAGCCCTTTTCCTAGACCAATCCTCTACTGTGAAAGCTTCGTATATTTCTCTCCAAATCACATCTTTTACTTTATCTAAATCCTTAGACCTCTAATCTTTTGTCCACATCGCAATGTGCTCTCGACTTAGGACTTCGATCCAACTGCTTAATTCATAGCCGAGTGCGCCTTTTGGTTGGCCTTTTGAATCAAACATCACTTCAATTCTTAAACCATTCTTTCTAATCTGATGAATTTTTTTAATTAATGTAGCCCTTCGCTTAAAGTCTACTTTTGGATCAAATTCGGTTCGCCTTTGTGGCTTACTACGTTGGTTTCCCTTGCTATATTGCGATGAAGAACTCGTCTTCGTACTGGTCACTATCAATCTCGTGAGACATTGTACCAATGCAAAGTATTCAAAAACTAACACATACAAACTAATATTAAATCACAAACTACACATATTCACATCTTCACATATTCCACTTCACACATTTTTACACAATTTCACATATTCATATAATTTCACATATTACACATATTCACAAATTTACAATTTCAATTACATATATAATTTCACAAATTGCATATATTCACATAATTTCACATATTACACATATTTACACAACGTCAAATATTACAAATATTCACAAATTTATAATTTCAATTACACAATTTCACATATTACACATATTGACATATTTACATAATGGCACAAATTCACATCTTCACATATTCACAAGTTTACAATTTCAAGTTCTCAATTTCATATATTGACATAATTTCATGTATTCAAATCTTGACATATTCACAAGTTCACAATTTCAACTACACAATTTCACATATTCATATAATTTCACATATTACACATATTCACAAATTCACAATTTCAATTACATATATAATTTTACAAATTGCACATATTCACATAATTTCACATATTACACATATTTACATAACCTCAAATATTACAAATATTCACAAATTTACAATTTCAATTACACAATTTCACATATTACACATATTGACATTTTCACATAATTGCACAAATTCACATCTTCACATATCCACAACTTTACAATTTCAAGTTCCCAATTTCATATATTGACATAATTTCTTGTGTTCAAATCTTGACATATTCACAAGTTGACAATTTCAACTACACAATTTCACATATTTATATAATTTCACATATTACACATATTCACAAGTTGACAATTTCAACTACACAATTTCACATATTTATATAATTTCACATATTACACATATTTACAAATTCACAATTTCAATTACATATATAATTTCACAAATCACACATATTCACATAATTTCACGTATTACACATGTTTACATATTCTCACATATTACACATATGCACAAATTTACAACTTCAATTACACAATTTCACAGATTACACATATCCACAAATTTACAATTTCAAATACATAATTTCGCATAATACACATGTGATGGATTAGGGTTGAGGAGGGGCCGTGGGTAGGGGCGAGGGGCATATGGGGGGTGCCGGGCTAGGGTGAGGGGGTGAGAGGGGTGGGATAAGGGACAGGTAGGGGGTGGAGGGGTTGGGGCTAGGGGCGAGGGGAGTGGGGCGAGGGGTGGGGGGACTGGGGCGAAGGGGGAGGGGGTGAGGGGATGTGTGGGGGC
>CAMOHE010046946.1:0-29616 GCA_946598075.1 Artocarpus hirsutus
GTCACCCTTTGGCACATCAAAAGACACAAGTCAAGACAACGGGCCCACTATTCATCTCAAGATTAAGATGCAATACAAATGATTGTCTAAAGTGAATCGATTTGCCAAGACAGAATTATTAATCCAAATCAATTCACTTTATGTCCCGATCCAACACATCGTCACCTATGACAACGTGCCAATGTTTCTATTCACGGAGTCCACCTCCGATGGTCAAGACAAACCATCTCCCAATAGGGATATAGACAACATAACAATCTTTACATGAATAAAGCGTCCAACTTTATTTCCTCGATTGTGGATCTTATGATTTAGACCGTCACCTTAAGAATCGTGTCTTCTGCATAATCTGTCCATCATATGCCCAATTCTTAAAGGTTTAGACCGACAGTCTTAGACTATTGTTTGCTTATCATACATTCAACAAATATAAACATAAAGAGGACAAGATTTGGTATATGAATAATAAATGAATTCTTTATTGATAAATATGTCTTCAAAAACTCATTACATTTTTACTCCTTAGGGCATACATGTCTAACAGGACGATCGATATGTTTTTCTTTGGAGCAAAATCATGATCAGGCAGGTTCCTCTCAGGCTGATTAAACTTAGTTTTGATACGATGAAAGTAACGTGAACAGAAAGTCAAAACCACATTCATAACATAAGCCTCTGCAATTGACCCTTCCAATTGTGCTCGGTTTCTAACATACTGCTTAAGTAACGCAATTTATCACTCGAAGGATTACATCCACCTTGTATAAGCAGGACCCCCTTGCATGGCTTTCTTCTGGCAAATGCAAAGCCAAGTGAACCATGATATCAAAAAATGCAGGCGGAAATATTCTTTCCAACTTGCATACTATTATGACAATTTCGTCTTCAGCTTTCTCTAAACCAGAGATCTTTAAGGTTCTAGAACAAATTTGCTAAAAGAAATAACAAAGTTTAACAATTGTATCAGTGATCTCTTTTTTCTGAAATGGACAAATACCAACCAGTAATAGACGTTGCATGATCACATGACAATTGTGTGATTTAAGTTCAGTGATCTTAATGTTAGTATTATAAGATTCTCCATGGTATATCCACGTAGTAAATGTTTGACTAAATCCCTTGTCAATTATATTAGCTTCAACCACTGGTAATGTTTGCATTGCTACATTGAAACAATTAATGCATGGACAACTAACTTCCCCATCCTCATTCATGTAGTTTTTTGCTCTTTAGAAAAATGCCATTTCACCATTCTAGAATCTTTTGAAAAATTATCATTTTTCAAAAATCCAACTCTTGTAAATCGTCATTTTGATGTTTTTAATCCTATTGTCAAATGTAATACTAACTCATAATTATGCAAAATTTTCTAGTAAATAAATTTGGATAAATTGTCATATGTGATGCTAGCTCATCCATTGATCCCCATCCTTATAATTAGTAGTAGTTATTATAATGATGGTCACATTAAGCACTATAAAACAGACCCCATTTTGCTTTTATAGGAAATCTAATTGTAATCAACAAAATCGGTTTTTTTTTAACCACAAAATTTGGAGTTAGTTAACTAGCTAATTAATAGCACGCATTTCAATATGACATGGGATGATGCACATAACAATAAACATGATTTTTCTTGTTTTCTAGAATTTTTAACTTAAATGTAATTTTATGAAAAGGATTTTTTTCTTTTTTAAGAAAAGTCTCTCTGTTGCAACTATGGTCCTCAGCATCAATAGCACAATTTGGTATTTTTTTTTTTTTGCTCAGCCTTTATTGTTCCGTTCCAATTTTGTTTTGCTTTAATTCCTTTTATAGGTTTTAATCCTTTTTTTTTTTTTTTTTGCCTTAGCAACACAAAATTCTTTGTTTTCACTGTTTGTGTAAATGGTCTTTTAAACAAAACGCAAAACAAAAAATGATAAAGTCCCCAACTCACTCTAAAATAAACCTAAGTGGTAAGAGATATACTAGGGATATTATTACTTTTATGCTCATAGGGTATCATTTTGATATTTCTTTTTAAAAACTATAGGATATTATTTTGATATTTTTCAAATAACAGAGTAATAAGATGATGTTTCCTTAAAAAAAAATTAACAAAATCACCCTAGTTGGATAAAGTTTCTATTTTGAGATCTTAGAAGAAATGTGATTTTCTGTTTATGGTGGACATCATGATATGGTAGTCCCTTGCATTGGAACCCAAGCGTGGATCAAGTCTTTGAATACTTTGATTGTTAGTCAGTGGAGGCCATGGCTAGTAGATGACCAAGTTGCAGCATAGGCTAAACACAATTCATATTAAGCACATAATTGTTAATAGTATTGCTATCAAAGGCTCCGAAGTCACGGCAATACATGGAAACACAAACACATTAGACACTTGATACCAAGAAATACTTTGATTGTTAGTCAGTGGAGGCCATGGCTAGTAGATGACCAAGTTGCAGCATAGGCTAAACACAATTCATATTAAGCACATAATTGTTAATAGTATTGCTATCAAAGGCTCCGAAGTCACGGCAATACATGGAAACACAAACACATTAGACACTTGATACCAAGAAATACTTTGATTGTTAGTCAGTGGAGGCCATGGCTAGTAGATGACCAAGTTGCAGCATAGGCTAAACACAATTCATATTAAGCACATAATTGTTAATAGTATTGCTATCAAAGGCTCCGAAGTCACGGCAATACATGGAAACACACACATTAGACACTTGATACCAAGACCCGGGGTGTTCACCCCATTTTATGTGCTATAAACACATTGTTAGTAAATTATGCAGGAATTCAATCTCGAATTCGGCAAGGAATTTTAGAGATCAGCAAGTCCCAACCATGATTCACTTAAAAACAAAGCTAATTTTAGTTTGAGGATTAGAACCGTTGATCTTCAAGTACTGAAATGGGAATCCTATGGTCTCCAATAGAGTAACCTAAAATTCGACCCTAGCATTCACCCAAAACAAAGCACCATTATCCACATTCTACGGTTATAGCACATAGTCATTGACAAGGATTCAAACTTAAAAATTTCTGCTCAAGAGATTAACTACCCGTGAAGCACCTCATTAGTAATTTGGGTTAGACATACATTTTATGCAAATATGACTATAGATTAAAGACCTCCATCCTATGTGTGACTTTCTTTGTCCCATACCAAACGCAATAAAAAATATTTCTAAATCCAACAATAATTTCTTAGAAGAAGCTAATCATAAAGCAATTGGTTTGGTTGTTCACATTGCATGAATATATAATGCATCTTTTAATTCCCAAATCCATGCATTATCTATAAGAAAGTGGCAGGACACAGCATGTAAAAATGTATTACCTCCACTGTTGACTTAATTTAAACAATTGAATTAAACAAAAAGATCACATAACATTGACAATTACATTGTAGAGTTAGCACACTAAGACATTACTCAATATCAAAATTATAACCAAAACTGGAAAAAGGCAAATATGTAGTTGTTGAAAGAAAAAGACAACAACGATGCTTTTCGTGGCGGCAACAACAGGGGAGGTAGAGCGGCGAATTCCAAAATGGATGTCGATGGCGGATCGCAAAGTTGAACAACTATAGAAACCCAAATCTTTTCCACCAAACAAAAAAAAAATCACAAAACTTAGAACACTAAAATAATAAGTATAAACAACGGTAATAGGAAAACTTGAGGAATAAACAGATTTTTCAGTTGTTTCCTATATTTGTTAAAGCACGAAACTACAGCCAAAAAGAAGAAAAAAAAAAAAAAACTCAACTTACAAGGTTGGGTGACAGACAGCAACGGCGACAATCCAGCGCGACAAATGGTGTCAATCTCGGCAACGAAGAACACCGGCAAAATGAGAGAGCGTTTTTCTAAAAAAATTTGAGGGAGAGAAAAGGGCTGAGGCATGAGAGAGTGTTAAAAAGAGAGGGGAAAAGCAGATCTGTGGTGAAGAGCCTGGAGGGGAAAGTGGGATCGAAGAATTAGTATCGGCTCTTTCAACGATGACAAATTTTGTCGTTGACATTCAGCAACGACCTAAAAGATAAGCCCACTAATTTATGGTGAGTGTTTGGAAATGTTGGTGGGAAAATTTTTGCTAAAATATTTAGCGACAATAAATGTCGTCGTTGAATATGATAAATGGTGGAACAGATTTTATTACAATTGGCGATGATATTGTCGTATATATATTACTTTTAATGATGATAAAATGTCATCTTTTAAAGTTTCGTCGCTAAATTATATAATTGTTGTAGTGTTTGGGAGTTTAATTATTTGTTTTTTTTTTTCTTTTTTGCTGCTATAGGTTGGAGCTTTAGAGATTGTGGCTACGACACAAACCCAACCCAGTTTGTCCTCGGCCTCACAATTGGAGGTAATATATGCTAATTAATTAGTCAATACATGCTTTTATGTTTATCTTAATGACTAATTTTAAGTGAAAATAACAAAACTCCCCCAGTATTTAAAAAAAAAATATTTCGGTTCCACTCCATGTTTTCATAAAAATTCATGGAAACCACAAAGAGAATACGGCAACAATCCGGGAAACTATAGCAAAAAAAAAAAAAAAAAAAAAGACTTACAGCAAAAAAAAAGCAAGAAATCAAAGTAGGAAACTATAGCAAAAAAACAAAAACTTACAACAAAGCGCGGCAAACGGCGACAATCCAACCGAATAAGAACAATGGCAGAGCTCGCGGGGGTCACAAGGTTGATCGGAAGCATTTTTCCAAAAAAATTTGACAGGGAGAAAGGGGGTGAGGAGTGAGAGAGAGTTCAAGAGAGAGAGGAGAAAGTAAAAGATCTGTGTTGAAGTGTCTGGAAGGGAAATTGGGATCAAGGAAGTTTGGCTCTTTCAGCGACGACATGTGTCGTCGTTGAATATCAAAAAATAAAAACAACAACGTATCAAATAATTATGGCTAAGATTATAAATATTCAACGATGACAAATGTCGTCATTAAATCTGCTAAAACATAAGCCCATAAATTATCTGCTAAAACATAAGCCTATAAATTTATGGCGGGTGTTTAAAAATTTTGGTGCGTAAATTTTTGCTAAAATATTTAGTGATGATATAAGTCGTCGTTGAATGTGAGAATGCTGGCACAGATTTAGCGACAATTAATGACGATATTGTCATCACTATATCTTCATTTTTAACGACGACACAATGTTGTTTCTAAAAATTTCGATCGCTAAATCATATAATTGTTGTAGTGCCCCCATCAAATTCTATGAAAATTTCAATGGACGTTCCGTGGAACGTAAACAATTATTTGGAAATTCTATATCCACAATATTGAGACCACAAATAAGGAAGAAAGAGAAATCAAAGTGTAATAAAGATATCGATTCCCAATCTTAACAATTATATTTGGATTCTCGCATTTGCATTAAGGCCGTACTTGTGGATGGTAAAAGACGTAATTGCATATGGAAATTCTGCAGAATATAATGAAACATTACCTGACTGGAAGACAAAGTATTTGGTAATCGAATCACTAGACATTCTTTAAGCATAAACTGTTAGCGTGTGTGTGCCCATAGACAAATGAAATCTATTATTTTTGTTGATTATTATGAAATTTGAGAAATTTTTTAATATTATTTTTGTATGAATGTTTTAGATGCTTTACAAACATTAGAAAATCCCAAATTATTTTAATGTGACTTTAAATATTGTATATAAGTGTTATATACAGGAAGATAATATTTAAAGTGAAACAATCAAAATAAGTCCGTGATTAAAAATTAAAGTTGGGATCTTTAATTTACAATCACAAACGTGGATCATTACATTCTGAATGAAACGATCTTATCCGGATTGTTAATAATGAGATTATTGGAATGAAAGCATTTTATTTAATTTGATTATATAGGATTGGAACACGATTAATTATGAATCTTTAATAAATTCCGTTAAAGAGTATTCAATATAAATCAATGATAGTCATATATGAATCGATCTTAATTCTGAGTAATTAATAGACTCCTATTTATAGTGTTATATTTTTTGACATGTCAAGTAATGACACAAATGTGTAATGTCAAATTCTTGATATATTGGAAATATAATAATGTAAATAGCCGGGAATATTAGTATACAAGATAAAATCCATTCCTTCGAAAGAAGTTAGATGGACGGTCCTCATAAGTATTGATTCAGGGCTTGAATAATAAGAACGCTCAATTTATGATTAGATCATAAATATATTATTCATTAGAGAATCAATAGTACTTATAGATAAAGATGTAATTGAAGAGGTTAACAGAAAATGCCTAGCTTTAATTATGGACTGTTTATGGAAGATTGATTTATATGTAGTGACTATATCAATGGACAAATTCAAATCCTTGAATGTAATTAATTTTATAATTTTAAGAGTGCAATTCTAAATTTTTAGTGGAGTAATTTGGAATTAATAATTTTGATATATTAATTAAGGTGTTAATTAATTGTTAAAATTATTGGAGCTTAAAATTATAATGTCCATAGTTCCTCTCAATGGCTCCACTAAAATTATATGAACCATATTTTATGTTGGGTTCAATTTATTAATTTGGAATTGAGAATTCTAAATTAATATTCACACAAAATTAATTAGATTAATTATATTTTAAATAATATGATTATTTAAAATAAATTTAAAATAGTTTGAAGTTGAAATTATATAATGTGGTTAGGACCACATTATAAAAATGTTCCATAGAGAAGGTCTTTATGGTAATTTAAATTTTTGGCATATGTTTAAAAAATGAGATAAATAAATAAATAAAAGAGAAAGGATATGGTCAACATATGGGAGAGATTTTCTTTTTCCCATATCTTATCTCAAACCCACCTCCTATAAGGAAGTGGGTGTTGCCCTCATATATCTCACATTATGTGGGATGTTATCCCTTTAATTTATTTTAATTAAAAAAAAAAAAGGAAGATAAGAAGCAACCAACATCCACTTCCATGAGAAAGCGGCGTTGGTTGCATATGGAATGTATATCCCATATATTGTGGGATATATATATATATATATTATAATTATAATTAATTAGTTATAATTAAATAAAAAAAATGGAGGATATTTAAGAAGTATTAGTTCAAAAAAAGATACGTAGCATTATTTTTTTTTTGTTTTTCCAAAAGAGCCTTTTTCTTCTTCTCCCTTTTTCTCACTTTGCCTCAAGTGTTGAGAATGCAAAGTGACCCAAAAATTTAAGATTGTGTGATCAAACCCAAAAAAAAAAAAAAAAAATTAGAATCGTCCAGTCGTTTCAGTTCATCATAATTTAGAGAACAATGAGAAAGACCCATGGTGTTTCTAAGGATTTAGAATTTCTAAGAGATTTGAAACAATTAAAGAGAATTATTCTTCTTCTTATTACGGTATGTTTCCATATTCTCTTATTCTTATATTGTATTAAATTAATAATGGATATAGATCATTAAAAAAAAAAATTTTGATATATATGATTCGATCATCACCATGCTTCAGCTAAAAATTTTCTAAAATCTGGTTTACGAAACCAACAATTTGGTATTAGAGCAGGCTATACCCCATATTAATTTAATGTATGATAATATTTTGGTAGGCACTTTATGCATCTTGTTGTATGGAAAATTTTTTTTCATGTGATGAATGTGTGTGTGAATGGATTGGTCGTAAATTTTTCCAGTTCCATGGAATTAGATTTTTACATTAATTTCCTTTTGATTAGATCAATTGTAATTAATAGGTTCCATCATGTAATTTTTTGATTAGATGAATGTATATAGGATTATATTGTATTATTTTTTGAAGAAGAGTTCTTCATATTAATTAAAAAAAAATTCTAGAGCCGTCAGTGATAGTACGGATGGTTGGTACGACGCTGACCACGGCTGCCGAACGGCAGCTAGTAAGGCCTGGGTTGACTGTTAACCCAGGCGGCTACCAACCGCCAACTGCTAGGGCCTGGAAACCCTAGCAGTAGCCCAGGCCCATCTAATGAGCCTGGGTAGGCCTGTTTAATTTAAAAAAAAAAAAATTATAAAGAGGAGAGGAAGCTGGGCTACGGGCCAGCTACACGGCTGGGCCTATTTGGCCTTGGCCCGTAGTTGGCCTTGGCTTGATAGTGCCCGGGAGATTACCTCGAGGCCCCAAAAGTGTGACCAACCCAAAAATAATTTATTTTTTTTTATTTTTGAAATCCAATTTTTTTTAATTAATTGAATTTGAGAAATTCAAGATGTTTACTACCCAAATTGAAGATGGAGAATTACAAGAAGACTTGAAGATGGAGAAATTCAAGAAGATTTTTTTTTGTAATTTTATTGCATTTTATTATGGGTTGTAATTAATAGGTCCATGGAACTTGGCTATGTTTTTCCATTTCGCGTGTTTATTTTTATTTTTAATTATTATTATGTTGATGATTATAATTATAGGCCATGCATATAACATGTCATATAGATAGAAAAGTGCCTACCCATTTATGTATGTCATACATTCATGTGCATTTGGATTTTATTTTCTAAAATGGTTTTAGTAAATAATAAGTTAATATACCATGCAACAAATTTAATGAGATTAAATTTGGAAATTAATTAAACAAATCTATTTGCAATACATAGGGGATCAAATGTGAAATTCTAAATTTAATTGTTAAATTTTGAAATGTCACAATTGATTTATTTTATAATTTTAAATTGTTTAAAATTATAAAAGAGACTTGGTAAATTTAAAATGTTTAAATTAACTAAGGTTTATAAAACATGAGTTGTTTTATAAATTAAATACACCTTAATTGCAAAATAATGAGTGGGAGCGGGATATATGACAATATAAACCCTTGGTCTCCACCGTTAGTACAACACCGTAAGTTTTTAGTAGAGCCTAGAGATGCTTTAATTTTGTCCTCCCTATGGAAGGTGTCTACTAATAGCGATGACAAGGTTGTCTTCCATGAGATAAGTTTTTTGATACATTTTAGAATTGACCTACCCTACGGCGGCAATTTCTAAGTTAAGTCTAAAAGATCTGGAATGGTGGGCTACACTCATAAAGAAATAATTAACCTAGTTAATTATTTTCTTGACTAAAATAAAGGAAATTAATAGATATTAAAAAAAATCTATTAATTGAGAAAGTCTCATTTTAATTAACATCTATTTGACCTACCCTACGGCGGTACTTAGTTGAAGTGATTAAAATTCCTTAGGCTTTATAAAGTTAGCATGTTTTGTGTATTTAACATGTGCATTCATGCGTCATATTTACTTTGCCTTAAATTTCTTGCAATGTTTATGCAATAATTTATTGAAAATATTTTTCATTTAATTTTCAGAAAAAAATGCCTAACCCTATTTTCTCTCTTCTCGCCTCACAAGTGTTGACTAGTGATAACTTTGTCAAATGGAAAAGCAACATGAACATCCTTCTCATATGCGATAACTATCATTTTGTCCTTAAGGAGGATTGTCCTCCTGTGCCTCTAGCCAATGCTACTAAGGCTGTCTCAAAAGAGTACAACCGTTGGGTGAATGCCAACAACAAGGCCCATTGCTACTTGTTAACATCAATGAATGAAGTTATTAGAACTCAACATGAGGGCTTTGAAACTACAAAAGAGATTATGGAATCTCTATAGAGGATGTTTGGATGTCCACCTAAACAAGCACGCCATACAGTTGTTAAAGCTGTCATGAATGCTCGCATGAAGAATGGTTCTTCTATTCGTGAGCATGTCTTGAAAATGGTTCATCATTTGAACGAGGCTAAAATCAATGGTACGACCGTTGATGAAAACACCGAGGTTGGCATGATTTTAGAACACTTTCTTTAGATTTTCTCCCATTCAGGACTAATTATCTAATGAACCAAAAGAAAGATAATTTAAATGAGCTTCTGAATGAATTGCAAACCTTTAAGTCCCTTATAAGTGAGAAGGGTGGCATGGCAAATGTTGCTGAGGCCAATGCAATTGAGAGAAAGGCTTCTTCTTCAAAGAATAAGAAGAAGAAAAATCTGGGAAAGAACAAGGGCCACAAAAGGATCCAAAAGAAGAAAGGAAAGGCTATTGAGCTTAAGCCCAAGGGAAAATGTTTCCATTGCAACCAGGATGGACATTGGAAAAGGAACTATAAGAAGTACCTTAATGAGCTAAAACAAAAGAGGAACCAAGATAAATTAGATTTACTAGTCATGCAAACATGCTTAATTGAGAATGATTTCTCAAGCTGGATAGTTGATTCAGGAGCATCTAACCATGTTTTTACTTCTTTGCAGATGCTAGAAACGTCCAAGGATCTTGAAGAGGGAACTTTCATGATGATAGTTAGGAGTGGGGCAAAACTTTCAGTGACGACAGTAGGGACAATACGACTGTTCTTTTCTAATAATAAATATTTAGTTTTGAACAATGTTTATCATATTCTGGATTTCAAACAGAATTTGATTTCAGTTTCGAAGTTGCTTGAACAATTTATTTCTGTTTCTTTTGATATTGACTCTGTTTCAATTTATAAGAATGGAATAAGTATTTGTTCTGGATATGTTGATGATGGTTTATATTTGATTAAGCCAATATCTAATAATTTACTTCAAACCGAAATGTTTAAAGTCGCTGAACCAACCCCTTGAATAAGAAAGATTTCAAATGATGACCATGACACCTATTTGTGGCATTTAAGGCTTGGTCACATAAACATAGAAAGGATTAAGAGACTAACAAAGGACGGTCCTTTGAGAGAGCTAAAAGTTGGCACTCCACCAGTCTGTGAATCTTGCCTAGAGGGCAAAATGACCAAAAGGCCTTTTTCGGCTAAAGGTGAAAGAGCTAAAGTACCTCTAGAAAACATACATACTGATGTATGTGGACCTTTGAAAGTCAAAGCAAGAGGGGGCTATGAATATTTCGTCACATTTATTGATGATTATTCAAGGTACGGATATGCATATTTGATGCATAATAAATCTGAAGTCTTTAAAAAGTTCAAGGGATTTCGTGCTAAAGTAGAAAAACAACTCAGCAAATCGATCAAGTCTCTTCAATCAGATCAAGGAGGAGAGTACCTAAGTTATGAATTTAGGGACTACTTGATTGAAAATGGAATATTGTTACAGTTCATGGCACCTGGAACACCACAACAAAATGGTGTAGCTGAAAGAAGAAATCGTACGTTGCTTGACATGAAGAGATTGATGTTAAGCTATTGTTCTCTGGCTACCTCATTTTGGGGATATGTGCTACAAACAACAGTATATATTCTGAACCTAGTTCCATCCAAGTCAATCCCTAAAACTCCCCTAGAGTTGTGGAATGGCCGCAAACCTAGTTTGAGGCATATCTGCATATGGGGTGTCCAGCACATGTGCTGAAAGGAAAGACTCGGAAGCTAGAACCTCGATATGAAGCATGCATATTATAGGTTACCCTAAAGGAACGAGAGGAAGTTTGTTTTATAGTGCTGAGGATAGGAAAGTATTTGTATCGATAAATGCTACTTTTCTTAAGCACAACTATATGGCAGATTTCAAACCTAGGAGTAAGGTTGTTCTGGAAGAGTTGCAGGCTGATGAGATCAGCCCCACACTAGCAATAGTTGTTGACAGACAAAGAAAAAAGACCACTACAACAGATCAAACACCACGACCACCACGACGCAGTGGGAGGGAAATAAGATTACCCATCTGCTATCGTGAAAAAGGTGAAGCACAAGTTACAATCACCGATTGTAATGATGATGATCCATTGACATACAAGATGGCAATGGATGATGTTGATCAAGAAAAGTGGCTAGAAGCCATGAAACTCGAAATGGAATCAATGTATTCTAATTCAGTCTGGGAGCTTGTAGATCTACCAGAAGGTGTAAAACCTATTGGGCAAATGGATCTACAAGAAGAAAATAGGAGCCGATGGTAAAGTGGAGACTTATAAAGCTAGGCTAATGGCAAAGGTTTTTACCCAAAAAGAATGAGTAGACTATGAGGATACTTTTTTACAGTAGCCATGCTAAAATCTATTCGGATTCTCTTGTCTATTGCCACTCATTATGATTATGAGATTTGGCAAATGGATGTCAAGACGACATTCTTGAATGGCCATCTTGAAAAGACTATTTATATGGTCCAACCAGAGGATTTTATGGTGAATGGCCAAGAGCAAAAAGTCTGCATACTGCAAAGTTCTATTTATGGACTCAAGCAGGCTTCTAGATCCTGGAACATCAGATTTAACGAAGCCATAAAATCTTATGGTTTTGAACAAAATTTGGGTGAACCTTGTATCTATAAGTAGATAGTGCAGGATAAAGTGGTCTTCTTAGTTCTTTACGTATATGACATACTACTCATTGGGAATGATATAGAATCTCTATCCAAAGTAAAGAAATGGCTAGCCAGCCAATTCCATATGAAGGATTTGGGAGATGTAAGCTATGTTCTTGGAATCTAGATAATTAGGGATCGCAAGAATAGGCTGTTAGCATTGTCTCAGGCATCGTATATTGACAAAGTGCTTGTCAGATATTCGATGCAGAACTCCAAGAAAGGTAATTTACCATTTCGACATGGAGTGCATCTCTCCAAAGAGTAGTGTCCTAAGACACCAAGAGAAGAGGAGAATATGAGACGTGTTCCCTATGCATCAGCAGTTGGTAGCCTGATGTATGCAATGTTGTGTACAAGGCCTGATATATGCTTTGCAGTAGGAGTAGTTAGCCGATACCAGTCAAACCCGGGATTAGATCATTGGGTAGCTGTCAAGCATATACTTAAATATTTGAGGAGGAAGAAACTATATACTAGTATATTTTGGTGGGGATTTGATTCCTACTGGATATACAGATTCTGATTTCCAATCAGATAGAGACTCTTGGAAGTCTACCTCTGGGGCGGTGTTCACTTTGGGAAGTGGAGCCATTATATAGAGAAGTGTCAAGCAAACTTGTGTTGCTGACTTCACCATGGAGGCTGAATATGTAGCAGCTTGCAAAGCAGCTAAGGAAGCAGTCTAGCTCCGTGAATTTTTGAAAGATCTGGAAGTTGTTTTAGATATACATCGGTCAATTAAACTCTATTGTGATAATAGTGGAGCGGTGGCTAATGCCAAAAACCCAAGGAATCACCGAAATGGAAAGCACATAGAGAGAAAATTTCATCTGGTAAGAGAGATTGTCAATCGAGGAGACGTTTCAGTGGAAAAGATCGCATCAGCAAACAACATAACTAATCCGTTTACCAAGACATTAGCAGCTCGAAGTTTTGAGCAACATCTTGAAGGAATGGGACTTAGAAACATGTCTCATTTGCTTTAGGGTAAGTGGGAGATTGTTAGCATGTGTGTGCCCATAAACAAATGAAATGTATTATTTTTGCTGATTATTAATGCAATTTGAGAAATTTTTCAATATTATTTTTGCATGCATGTTTTAGATGCTTTATAAACATCGAAAAATCCTAGATTGTTTTATTGTGACTTTAAATATTGTATATAAGTGTTATATACAGGAAGATAATATTTAAAGTGATACAATCAAAATAAGTCCGTGATTAAAAATTAAAGTTGGGATTTTTAATTTACAATCACTAACACGGTTCATTACATTCTGAATGAAACGATCTTATCCGGATTGTTAATAATGAGATTATTGGAATTAAAGCGTTTTATATAATTTGATTAAATAGGATTGGAACACGATTAATTATGAATCTCTAATAAATTTCATTAAAGAGCATTCAATATTAATCAATGATGGTCATATATGAATCGATCTTAATTCTGAGTAATTAATAAGACTCCTATTTATAGTGTTATATTTTTTGACATGTCAAGTAATGACATAAATGTGTAATGTCAAATTCTTGATATATTGGAAATATAATAATATAAATAGCCAAGAATATTAACATACAAGATAAAATCCATTCCTTCGAAAGAAGTTAGATGGACGGTCCTCATAAGTATTCAAGGCTTGAATAATAAGAGCGCTCAATTTATGATTAAATTATAAATATATTATTCATTAGAGAATCAATAGTACTTATGGATAAAGATGTAATTGAAGAGGTTAACAGAAAATGCCTAGCTTTAATTATGGACCGTTTATGGAGGATTGATTTATATGTAGTGACTATATCAATGGACAAATTCAAATCCTTGAATGTAATTAATTCTATAAGTTTAAGAGTGCAATTCTAAATTTTTAGTGGAGTAATTTGGAATTAATAAATTTGATATATTAATTAAGGTGTTAATTAATTGTCAAAATTAGTGGAGCTTAAAATTATAGTGTCTATAGCTCCTCTCAATTTGGAATTAAGAATTCTAAATTAATATTCACACAAAATTAATTAGATTGATTATATTTTAAATAAAATGATTATTTAAAATAGTTTTAAATTGAAATTATATAATGTGGTTAGGACTACATTACAAAAATGTTCCATACAGAAGGTCTTTATAGTAATTTAAATTTTTGGCACATGTTTAAAAAGAGATATAAATAAATAAATAAAAGGGAAAGGATATGGTCAACGTATGGGAGAGATTTTCTTTTTCCCATATCTTATCTCAAACCCACTTCTTTGGAGGAAGTGGGTGTTGCCCACATATATCCCACATTATGTGGGATGTTAGCCCTTTAATTTATTTTTATTAAAAAAAAAAGGAAGATAAGAAGCAACCAACGTCCACTTCCATGAAAAAGTGGCATTGGTTGCATACGGAATGTATATCCCATATATTGTGGGATTTATATATTATAATTATAATTAATTAGTTATAATTAAATAAAAAAAAATTTTGGAGGATATTTAAGAAGTTTTGGTTCAGAAAAAGATGCATAGCATTATTTTTTTTTTGTTTTTCCAGAACAGAAGAGCGTTTTTCTTCTTCTCCCTTTTTTCGTATTTTGCCTCATGTGTTGAGAATGCAAAGTGACCCAAAAATTTAAGATTGTGTGATCAAACCAAAAAAAAAAAAAAATAGAAACGCCCACTTGTTTCAGTTCATCATAATTTGGAGAATATTGAGAAAGACTGTGGGTTTCTAAGGATTCAGAATTTCTAAGAGATTGAAACAATTGAAGAGAATTGTTCTTTTTCATATTACGGTATATTTCTATATTCTCTTATTCTTATATTGCATTAAATTAATAATGGATATAGATCATTAAAAAAAAATTTGATATATATGATTCGATCATAATTGTGCTTCCGCTAAAAATTTTCTAAAATCTGGTTTATGAAACCAACATAAACAACCAACCATATGTATAACCAGAGTTTCATTTTCCATAAAAATAAGATAATTTGACTATAGACAAACTATATTTGCTATTGCTTTATTTGAAACGTTAAAGGATGATAAGAATTATACTATTTTATGTATCAAATCAGGATTAAAATTAGAAAGGGGGTATAAAAGAGTTAAATTAGATATTATGAAAATAATATCAATAAAATTCTAGATTTTTCGAATCTTTATTGGAGGAGTGTATAATTGTTTCGAGGAGAATTCTTATGGTGAAAAGCTAATTTTGTTCCACTAGTAGAGTTTGGCATTTTAACCATTAGATTAAGATTTTAACAGTCTAATATATGATTATCCACATTATAAATTTACAACGCATGATATAAAACTGTTGGAAAAATCAGTTCAGAGATGCAGCAGAATTTCAAAAATTTTATGAAACACCTATGAAAACAACTCATGATGCTAAATCTAATTTAACGTACTAGTTGGAGACCAGAAATGACATTTCTAACTAAACAATTCCTTAAGACTAAATTTCTACCTTCAAATCTTCAATGCTGTTCTTTTCCTTCAGACCGTTATGTATGTGAGCATAACTCATCAAATCTCGACTATAACTATACTCCTTCTAACTACTAAAGTGCTTAAAAACTAAGATTACTAAAGATGAGTGATCCAAGCTCTCTTCTCTAATTTGCAATTAGGCAGTCTTAGAGTAAATGAAGACCTCATGTCTTTATTTATAGAAATAGTATGAAGAATCAAGATTAGGATATAAATTTTCTCTCCCCTATCCCGATAGGTGGTGCCAACTTCAGGAGGATTATCTCCAAAATTTCAACCAATCACAATGTAGGAATTATTGATTATCTGCATCATTCAGGATAACTCTAATTCAAACAATTCCTATCTAAATTAAAATTCAATTATTCAAGATAACTATCTAATTTAAATAATTGTGAATAATTATCTTTTATCCATAATTTAAATTCTAGGGTTTAAATTATTTATTCAAATACAAATTAAATAATTAATTATCTAAAATCCTAATTATCAATTTGAATAATTATTTTTCCAAATTAATTAATAATTAATTCTTTCAAAAAATATAGAGATAGGCGCTATTCCCTAGTGGGCCTACGCCCACCAGCAGTCCAACAGAATTAAGGTCCACGCGTCCTATCAGGCCCGACGGCCCAACTTGCATATGCTTTTGTCTTACTTGTGGTAATCTATATTTGCCTGATCTGTTATAAAGGATTAACTTCAGTGTCACTCCACTATAAACCCAATGTTGTACTTTTGATAATATACCATATTGCGACACTCTTGAAATACAATTCTTGTCTGTGACTTCTCATATTATGTGTATTCTCATAAGTTATCTATAATTGGATGGACTTAGTTATGTTTTACCTTCTGATCATTTTATCTCAAAGTTTCATTGTTTCACCATTAGAAAATTCATTCCTTTTATAACACATACAAAAAAGATATATCTAGTTACGATATGTATCCAGATGATCGAGGCCTTGTTATATTTTTCTATACCTAAATAATGCCTTTGAAAGGATAACATTGACTCTTTATTAGAAAGCTATGGATTCCGTGTTTGTAGATTATACTCTCATCGAATATAGGTTGTATCTCTAACATGTTGACAATAGAGCCTTCGATCATTGGAACTCCTGCTTTTGGTATTTCAAAATATATAAGCTACAAACATGTAGTCATAAATCCACATCAAGATTAAGAAGACACGTAAATAATTATCAAAGAGAATTGATTTAAATTAAACGGAATTATTATTAAATCAAATCAACTTTAGGTTTACTCTAGCGTGCGACCATCATTAGGTCTACTATACCAATCTGTCTACTATGGAGTCATATCTGCTTCGACGACCAAAATAAGCAGCCTCTCCAATTGGAATATAAAGTAATCAACTCTGTACATAGACTGCAGACTATACAATTTAGAATATTAATCTCCAAATCGGATCTTTACGCATATAAACTCCATATATGCCCATTTCTAAGATTTGATTGAAAATATCTATACTACATCAGTGGAATAAAACAACATTCTTCACTATAAAAATTTCTTATTTGGGGACATCTATAAGTTTTGTGGGTGCGAATATAACTGCATTATAGTTAAAATACGTGTTATATCCTTTTAAACTCGAATAACTTTTTTCATCCCGCCAAGATAGGCCCCGCTCACTTGTGAGTGACAGGGCAGATGTCTCATCAGGATGTTTAAGACGACTCAAACTCTCCAACCATGTTACAGGTGTCAGATCTTTAAAGCAAGTAAGAGATGAGATGAATGTTAAACGATTGAATTAGTGAGAGATATGTGAAATGGTTGTGAGGATAATAAAGTTTATTTATATTTAGGAATATTATGAGCTATTTGAAGCTTTGAGGTTGAATGTTTAGCTTATATTTGAAAGAATTATTTTCATGTCTTTTTAATTATTTTGGAGGTTGCTAGAGGTGTAAATAATATTATATTTTGATTGACGCCTTGCATGCTATCAGTTTGGCATTGTTGTGCTGTGTTATAGCTTTTGCTGTGTTATGTTATGCCGTGTACCAAAAACAGGTAAGTGTTTGGCAAATTTTTTTCAAAACTGCTGTGAGAACCAAAAGTAGAATTACAAGTGTTTAGTAAACTATGACTAAAATTATTGTAGAGACGTATAAAGACAAAAATAGACATATTTTACTAAGCATATTTATACCTTTAGTTTTTAATTAATTTTTTTAAAAGTTTAAAATACATAATATTCATACATTAAAATGCTAAAAATGAAATTTTATTTTTATTATGTAATATACTTTTAGAAAAAATAAATTACTTTGAATTAGTTAAAATAGTTGTTATTTGAATTAGTTGTTTTGATTTATTCAAATTTTAGTCTGATTTATTTCTATTTTTTTTTTAATAGTAAGACATTTGTTGAAAGCAAAATGTGTTATTTGATTTCTGTTAATTTGTTAAATAAAAAATGAGTAAATTGGGAATTATTTATTATTATTAAGATTAATTTAGCAATTTTCAATTATATAAGTAGAAGCTACTATAAAAAAAACCCTGGCTTGCTTCTTATTTTTTTCTATGTCGCAGTTTTTAGGTGCAACTTTTCAAAAGCAGAGTTTATCAAATACCCTAGTCTGTTGCACGTGGTTATAGAAGTTAAAAATAACTTCCAAAAACAATACCAAACAGGCCATTGTTCATGTCACTTTTTCCTTATTTGGCCATTATGTCGGGTGAAAATAAGTATGACAATATTGACTTATGATGTGCCACAGCTTGCATGTCTTGTGAAACTGTTTAATTAAATGTGATACTCAAGGCACCCAACAAATATTACTTCGAAAATAGGTATTCAAATTCTCTTTTAGGTTTTCTAACATAAAATAATAACTCGTGATAAATTAAACTACATAATTTTGGATCCATAAAATGAATTTGTAGCAACATGTCAAGGATAGTTATAAGTCGTGTGAATTACATGTGTACGAAACAATGGTTTAAACTATTTGTACAAATTATTAATAATGTAAATTCTCATATGTTATAATAAAAGCTACAATATAATATTTTTACATGTTATAGTTTTCAAGCTCAAGCTAATAGTTTAAATTACTCTTTTAAATACTCTGTTAGTAATAATTATTCTAAATAGTTGACCTGTCTGCTCATCAACCTACCCCAGAAGACCGGAATCCCAAGGACGCAGAGCTTGACTTTGTCGTCGGTACCACGTCAAGGATCACAAAATCAGTTGATTAGATATTATTATTGGGGCGTTTCTCTAGTAGAGAGAGCCCTTTTTAGCCACTGGTGGAGCAGTCTAAGGTAAACCGTTTGATTAAAATGCAGTGGCTTGGAGCTCCTTGCCTTTTCCAACGGAACCTATTTGGCTGCACATATCCAACTGAAACCTGTGGGGCCCACAGTAAAGGGCTACCGGAGGAAATGTCGTGAAACATATGGACGCGTGCCAGAACATGTGTGAAGGAGGCGCAACATTGTACTTGGGAGGTGTAAATGGCGCATGCCTCGCGCTCGGATAGAAGATGAGATGTGGCTAGGCCCAATGACAAGGGCGCTGACGTGGGCAGAGCAAGCCCAATCAAATGCTGACACACGTTCAAATACTAATAAGGGCCTATATAGTATTATTTTCAAAATAGATGAAAATATTTTTGTTTTAAAAAATAAGAATTGTTTTGAGAGTGTTTTAAAAATTTTTACCTTAAAAAATATATAAAAATATTTTTAAAAATTCTGATAATAAAAACAAATAGGACATAAGTGTTTTGGCTCTAAATTTAGTATTTTTATATCGTTTTGCTCCATTTTTACTCTAGGTTCCAAATCTATAAATAAATAATTAAAACAGCATTAATTCTTTCACACAAAATATTTATAAAAATGCACAAATATTTTTCTAAGCTAAAATAATTTAAAACATAAAAAAATAAAAATACACATGTAATTTTTTTTAAATTAACTCCAAATAGTTATTTAGCACACAAACGCTTTAGCGTCTGTTTAGGAGAGTTGTTAGACCAATTGTTAGAACAGGGCTTCCAAACAGTTGTTGATTAATTAAATAAAATGATATTTATTTATTCATTTTTGGTTGTTTGTATAAATTATGGATACTTTAAGAAACATGAAAAAAATCCCATCATTATTAATAATGATTGTGAATTTAACATATAATTGTTACATGTATGAGGATTAAATTTGTAAATAATAATCTAAATAGTACGTAATAAATTAATTAAATTTTAAGATCTTTAATCAAATATTACAAGTACGGTTCAATCTCATTAAATATTTATATTGTCGATTTGTTTGGCAAAAAAACTTTAGCTTGATCATTTTGCCGATTGAGCCCATAAAAGCACACATTTTATACGACGAAATATCATAATTTTGACGGTTTTATTTGTTATTATCATTATAGGAGAATGAAGAAAATGCTAGATTTTTTAAAACTTTTTGAAATTAATATCAGGTTTTGAAAATATTTATTGTAAATCTCAGACTGGCAATGTAAATAACTTATGTACTATGTAAATGAGAAATATTTACATTATAAATAATGGGGTAAATATATTATTTGCAACATATATTCATTTATTGTGTAAATAAGAATTATTTGTGCTATAAACATAGGAAAAAATAAATTATTTGTATCATAAATTTGACATTTATGACAAATATTTTCAAAGCCTTTTATTTATTATAATTAGTTTTGAAAAAATGATATTTCCTATAATTTTCAACTAAGGGATAATTAAGCATTTGTTTGAAAGCCTAAATCCAACCAACGGTTTCAGTTATAAGTGTCTAAATATAATAAGACTTTGAATTTAAAACCGTCTACAAACTCTTTTAATAACAAAACTGTTTACTACATTATTTGTCAATATCATTGTAGCCTTAAATAATAAAACAATTAAAAAAGGTAATTTATAATTAGATTATGAAATTATAGTAAAACATAATTAACCTCTTTAGTTTCCTTTATTAAAAATGAAATTCAAATGCAACATTATTATGATATACAAAACTTCATTATCTAATCACATATAAAGAAAAACGGATGCTTCATAATGAACGAGAATTGTATGGAATAGAGACAAAGACGTTTCATTATTATCAAAAAGAAAAAAATAAAAACATTCATTATGAGACCTGCAGTTGAGGACCGGCAAAAAAAAAAAAAAAGAAAAAGAAAAAAAAAATCTTCTTGTCGTCCTGTAGTTGTAAACGACTGAACCCACACTATCTCCTTTGTTTCCCATACACCTAGATTCAAGCCTCTTTCCAATTGTTTTTATTATTGTAAAGAAAACTATAATTATAATAAAGAACGAATGTAAAACAAAACTTGATATCCATAAATGATCCAAACAAAATTGAAATACTTGCTCATAATATGACAATCTAAAAAACTTATAACGTACCGTAATTTAGATTGTTCAATATTTATTAACCTCTCCGATATTTTTCATTATTATAATGAAAACTATAAAAAACGATCATGATAAAAAAAAAAAAAAAACTGATTACGTAACAAAAAAACTTACAGATTTTAACCAAAAAAAACAGAAATAATAAAAAAAAGCATACTAATTACTTAAAAATATTAAGATAATGATTCATATTAATTCTTGTTGCAACTGAGTGGTTGTCCTTAATGGTTTCCAACAACACGCATGGTAGAAAATGTAATAAATAGGCCATTACAATAATGATTCATTTCGATTTAAAATGAACACCTGGCCCATTTGTTTATTCTCCCCTCTTTAATGAGAGCACAAATCAAAGATTAATTCTCACGTAAATAACAGAGAAAAAATCTAGAGCAAAAAAGCAAAACATTGCAACGTGAATAAATGAGAAATTAATATGAAGTCAACGCGACCATATTAATTTACAATACTTCGGGTATGAAGAAGTGGATGCAGTCAACGTGTAATTCATGTATTTGCAAATATGGTAATGAAGCAAAACACCTAAAAATAAACTAGCGTTCAAAATTAAACACTAATTATGGTCTGTTTGGTATTCAGTGAAACGGTTTTGTAAATTAAACAATGCTCTAGTGTGGTGCCATCCACAATAAGCAATTTATTCCCTCATCCAGCAGCCATTCATATTAAAGTCAAGCGAAAAAAAAGGCACTCCAACGGTGGTGAAAAAGGACATGCTCCGCCAGAGAATATGCCTTATTATTGAAGAAAAATTGATATAGCAGAAGTATTGTATTTATTTCGGTCTTTCTCTATAAGTATCTATTTTTACTGTTAAATTTAATCAAAATTATTATTTTTCTATAGATCTAATAGTTGAAATATGAATACTTATTAAAAAAAATGCCAATTTCTTTTGGTAATCAAAATGAAGGTATAAATAAAACCTTCTGAGTTATGTACAGCCACTAGAAAATGAGTGTGAAACTGTTTCAAAACTATAATACAACTAAAAAAACCCCACATGAGAGTATCTGTGTTTTAGCTATCAAATTTATAGAAAATTAACCAGATCTAAAGATTTTGAAACATATAATCACCGGTTGGAGTTTCCATCGAAGAAGTTCCCTTTTCTTTTTCTTTTTTTTTACCCTTACCTTTTAATAGAAAAGATTGTTTTTCAATCTTAATTATTCCACGAGTGAAATTTGGTTATATTCAAAGAAAAAAATTTGAGATGTCTTATCCGAGATAATCCATGCAAACTCTTATTAGTCCATGACCTCCCCTAACAACGTTATCAACCCAATAAAAGCATCTTAGCTATTTTATCACGCCCCAGAATACGAGAGGTGACGTGACAGTTTAATTAAGTTAATTAAGTAAGAAATTAGTTGAAAATTTGGTTTTTGAATTAAATTTATTAATAAAAATGTGATAATTTTAAAAAAATGTTTTTAAAGCGGACAATTATAATATTTGAACAAATAAGGATAACAAAATAAACAATAAAGAAATAATAAAAATATAAGCCGAGCCGAGAATGGGTCCCACTGACCCATATCTTGTGCACACACATAGTACTGACAATATTAAATTACTACCACAGTCTAAAATAAATAAGAAAGCTAAAGATTATACATGCCTTGAATTGTTTGTTCTACAAGCTGCCCAGATCTTCTGCTGGTCGTAAGTCCGGTCAGCGGACTCTTCTCCGATCCTAAACTGATATCCACCTAAGGGGTAAGATTTTAAAACAAATAAAAAGTGAGCAGAAGGCTCAGTAGAACTATAATTTGAAAATATTTAATTTTAGAAGAAATTTTATTGTTCAAATAAATATGTAGAAAACGAACTAGAACAAATAAATAAATAGATGAAAATTTTAATGAAAGCTTTCCTTACCAAAACAGTTTAAATAGGTCGACTAGAAAAATACCATTTTCTTTTCCTAGGCAAACCATATGTATTTCACCACCGTAGTGGTCCAGTTGGGTTTCGGGACCTACCCCTAAGATCGTACTTTACATGACCCGATCTCTGATATGACATCATGCCCTTAAATATAATTATGTATATCTTTCTATATTATTAAAATCTCTTTTTACCAAATATAATCATTTACATTCATTATGAGGTTTATTATGAAAAACCACCTCGATTCTACCATTTATAAAATCAGTCGATAAAAATATATTTTCAACCCATCATTTGAAAACATTTTTGTTAAAAATTCATTTGAGGCCAAAATATTTAAAACTAGCTACCAAGGAAGGGGTAGAATTCCTACCTCAATACTCGTGTCGGTGTCCCACACTTTAATCCTGGTCCGTTATACGTTAGCTCTGCAGATCCACGCACAACCTTAAATGAAAACTAGGTCTATTAGTGTCTAGCGTGAGATATTCTATGTTACTAAATCATCTCAAGGTGTCCTAATATGCCATTTAAGTTTAAAACTATTTTACAAAGTCAAAATTTCAATCGGGATTCAAAAAGGTAAAAACGGGTGAAAAATTACAAAATTTTCACCATGCCGATCGGCCTACCGGTCCCCTGTTTCGGTCGACCGAAGTGCACAGTTCGCCTTGTCTGAAAATCAAGTCCGGTTGGCCAAAATTTTCTAGGTTCGACTTGCCGGTCGTATGAATCTGACCTGCCAAACTCATGAATTTGGCTTGCCAATCTAAAAAAATTCTAGAATTTTTCAAGCACAGGTTTCGGCCTCCCCAATCCCAAATCTTCAATTTCAACTTGTTTTCTCAATTCTCAGGCATAAGTAATGATCATAGTTGATAGAAAAAACATAATAGATTACTTTTTAATGCTTTAAAACGAGTTTTAAACAAAATTTTTGAAAAAATCCAAAAATAGAGAAAAATAAAAAATCTTGATTTAAATCGTTTTTGATCAAAGAAAGTTTGTATTCTAATCATTCTAAGTTCCTCTAACCTAGATTAAAGGTTTTTTAAGCTTGGAAAAGCTTAGATTTCAAAATGCCATGAAATTTGAAAAATTGAAAAAGTTTTGAAATTTAGAAACTAACCTTGAATCAAGGCTTTAAATCGAAGTTGTGGCTGCTCAATCATGTTCCCAAGCCTTCAATCCATTAACCTGAAGCTTGAAATTGATTTTTGTTTCAAAAATTTTGAGAGGGAATTGAGAGAGAGTGAGAAACCGAGAGAGAGAGAGTGAGGAAGAGAGAGAAGGGCGAAAGAGAGGAGAGAGAGAGTGTGTGAGTGAGAGTGAGAAAGAGGAAGAGAGGGTGAGAATACATAGAGGAAAAATGGATGGTTTTATTGCGCAAAAACTGTGTGCCACCCATAGTTTTGTAAAACAGACATTTTGGAGAATTGTTTTATTTCAAAAGTTTAAAATAACAATTAAAATGATTAAGAGTAATTAAAAATCATTAAAATCATCGAAAACAACTTAAATATGAAAACTTACAACATGACCAAATTAAGTTTAAAATATTCATTATGGCACACTAATTCATCATTTTATATATTAATAATATTTAATTAATTTCACATTACATATATGAAGAAATGTATATAAAAATCCTTCCTAAATAAGAGTTCAGATATATATATATATATATAATCTTAACTAAGAGTACAGACGTGAAAAAAACTTAGGAGTGATAAAATATCATTTTTTCCTTATAAGTGACCCATGCATAAATTACGTGGGCTTAATTCTATCTATTTGAGTGAAAAATTGGAAGTTTAGGGGGCAAAGTGAGGAGCTTTGAAAGTTCAGAAGGCAAAATAGTGTAAAGTGAGGAGCTTTGAAAGTTCAAGAGACAAAATGATGATTTTTAAAGTTTAAGGAGGCAAAGTGAGGAGTTTTTAAAGTTCAAGGGGCAAAATGGAGATTTTTAAAGTTTAAGGGGCAAAATGAAGGATACCCAAAACTTAGGGGCCATTGTTGTTAATAATCCTTATGCATATATATTCCAATAGATACTGTCATTTTTAACCATTTGATATAAGTTTAACGGTTGTAATTAAGTAGATAGCTATCTTTACTAAAAAGATAAACAATGAAAAAGTAACTATTAAAAACAAGTCTATATACAATAAACTGCAAGAAAAGTTAAATGATATCAAAAGAGAATACAACATCTAAACAAAGTTGCAATTTTGTAATCTCATCTTCCTTTATATAACTCAAAACTTATAGTATTAAAAAAATAAAAAAATACAAAGAGTATGAATAACTATTGTTGGGAGTGTTCTCAGACCGCCTTGCTTATTACTTCCTTAGGAAATACAAGCCGAGTAGCTCCCCATGCATGGGGATGACTTAGCACTTATGGCGACATACAAAGCCTATGTCGATCACCTCCTTAAAAAGTGTTAGCCGAGTAGTCATACCATGGTGATCTGCCAACTAGACTGTCTATGAAGACTGCCTACACAGCCACTTCAGCTTGGTCAGCACCTGACCAACTTAAGCCCTTACGCAAACACACTAACACTAACACTTCCACTAAGAGGAGTGAAACTCAGTCAAAAGACCACCATGTGGCATCAACCAGCCTAGCATCATACCACAGTACACTCAAGTCATGAGACAAACTCATCTCATGCCTGGCCCAAGTCAAGAACTATAAATATTAGCATTAACTCCACCTCAAGAAAAGTGGACTCTCTTGCCTACTCTATGCATTTATTTGTGTAACAACCTGATTTTTTTAATGCACTAGAAATGCATTAAATTGAGGATTATATTGAGAATAAAAACATGATTTAAGAAAAAGTATTGTATAATAACATGAAAATTATACGGTATTGGAATAATGCAGTGTAAGGAAAATACACTGATGAAATTATGCAGTATAAAAATTACACTGTAAAAGCAATGCAGTGTAAGAATTAGACTGCTGTAAAGTTACACAGTGCAGAATTGGACTGTGTAAAAAGTGTAGATTACACTTTTTAATATAAAAGCAAAAAGAGAAAAAAAGAAGAAGGAAAATTCAGGATAAATATCAGATTTTCTCTCTCTTCTTTCTCTCTCTACTTTCTCTCTCCTCACAAAAGTGAAGTTGAGATTTTGAGCTCCGTTTTTGACACCTCCCACACCGTTGGAAAGATATCGACGAGCTGAGCTCAACGGTGTGCCGAGCAGCCCAAAAGGCCACCGGAGGAAGGCTCACGCGCCGCCCAAAGTGGCGGTGGAACCTAAAATTTTTTGAGCTGATTTCTCCTCCGTCCAACCACCAATCGAGATGATTTTGGTCTCTATGGACTCAGGGTGAAGAGAGGAACAAGAAGGTATCTTTTTTCCAACTCAATTTCAGCTAGATCAGCCCCGACGGAGTAGCACCATCGTCGTTGTGGCACCACCGTGGGAACTGCCGTTCCCGGCGGCGGTGAGGCACACCGTCGGTGCCAAAATGATCAGAGTGGGCCGACCATCAAAAGCCCCCACTCAATTGCACAGTAGCATAGCCCCTCGTCGGAGTTCCACCAAGGCCGGTGTCGCGCCACCGTGAGGAGTTCAAACTCTGCCATCCTGCCGCCGTGGAGCCAAATTGAAGGGCCCAAAACATTCAGAGAGGTGCGGGGGATGTTTTGGCTCTCTCAATTTCGGGCAACGAGGCCCGGAGGAGCATGAACGGCCTCCGCCACCTAGCTCCGCCGTGGGCGAGGTGGAGCTGCCAATCGAGGCGGATTCAAGCAACCCCAATAG
This sequence comes from Artocarpus hirsutus, assembly GCA_946598075.1. Classification (NCBI taxonomy): domain Eukaryota; kingdom Viridiplantae; phylum Streptophyta; class Magnoliopsida; order Rosales; family Moraceae; genus Artocarpus; species Artocarpus hirsutus. Next base: position 26,960 of record CAMOHE010046946.1, read on the forward strand.
GGGGAATTGCTCAGAAGGCCACGGGGAACATTTCCCCTAGGCCAATTTTACGGCAGCTCTGCCGTGAACCCGAGATCAGAGCTGCCGATTGTGGCCGAGGAAGTCATGCTCGATTCGAGCAAATGGAGGCCAAATTTCATGAAATTGACCCCACCAATAGACTCAGGAGGGTCAATTTAGGGGGGGTAGGCTCAAGCTCAGCCACCAACCAGGCCAGTTGACGCCGGTCAACGGCCAACCAAGGCTTGTTTTGGGATTTTGCAATCTGGACCTCCGATCGACGATCTGAGACCGCCTCCTGACTTGTTTCGATGCTCTAAACACAATGGTGTCCTCTGTTTGAGCTAATTCCACTTCGATGAAAATCATCTGGTACTGACTGCACGCGAATCAAGGCAATTCAAACAGCAGTATCGGAGTCCAGAATGATATGTTCAAGAATGTATGATCTCTAGGAAGCACTCCTAGCCATTCGTGGTAGCTTGAGGAGCACTATTGAGGATGCTTCATATACTATGGATACAGCAAGGTACAACCGGACCCGCGTAGCTCGAAGTCCAAGTAAGTAGCAATCTCGCTTACAGTATGTACTGTATGAAATGCATTGTGATAGATGCTTAGTTTTAAGGATTTAAGGTTCAGTTAAGGAAAGAATGAAGGAAAATGACACGAAAGGCAAAATGATCATTTTATGAAAAATGATCAAAACGGACTCGAAACGCCCGATGTCAGAAAATGTTTTTTAATGAGAATTTTTCATATTATGTATGTAAGGGAATGTTAAAGTTACGTAATGAGTTTTGTAAAGTCACGAAATGTTAAAGTTACAGTATGTACTGTATGAAATGCATTGTGATAGATGCTCAGTTTTAAGGATTTAAGGTTCAGTTAAGGAAAGAATGAAGGAAAATGACACGAAGGGTAAAATGGTCATTTTATGAAAAATGATCAAAACAGACTCGAAACGCCCGATGTCGAAAAATGTTTTTTAATGAGAATTTTTCATATTATGTATGTAAGGGAATTTTAAAGTTACGTAATGAGTTTTGTGAAGTCATGAAATGGACGAAAAACCCATCAAGGGCAAAATCGTCATTTTTACAAAAATGGCTAGAACAGAGCTGAACACTCCGATTTAGCATAACGTCATCAGACAGAAAATGTTTTGTAATATGTTGAGTAACGTAACTGCCAGTGAGACGAGAAGTTATATAAAGGGAATGCATGTTTAATGTTTATGTTTTATTATCAATCGAGTAGATTGATAAATAGAAAGATTATTAATGAGTCGGCTGTCGAATGATCAAGACACAGGAGCCGACTAACGAAAGGAGAAATGAATGAGAAAAGAAATGAGACAGGAAAGGAATAGAGTATGATATAGCATAGTACGTGTAAGTTTCACACCTCACCTACAGCATGAAGTAAAAGATTTTCAAATACTTATGTATATGTTCACAAATGTGTTTGCAATTGCTTTGCAAGTTAATTTTAAAGCATATTTGCATTTATTATGCGAATGGTTCTAAAGTTTAAAACAAGATTTGCAATGAGTTTGCAATTGTTATGTTTTAAGTCTATTGCATATTGATATGCATAATGTTTTTAAAAGATCAAGTTATAAATTTTATGATGCATTTGTTATGCATCAAGTTACATTTGTTTTGCAATAAGGTTTATGACGCATTTGTTATACATTCAGTTAAGTTTTGATATAAAAGTTATGATTTACAAAATGTGATTGCATTACATATTGCATATGATATGCAATGAATGTTAGAGTACATGTAATATCGCATATGTTATGCAATAAGTTTCATAATGCAAGTGATGGTTTGCAAACCGTGTGTGCACTGTATAATGTATTGATTATGCCATAAGTTGCATATGATGTGATTGCATCTGACATGCTCACAAAAGATAATAAGAAGGTAAAGTAAGGATAAAAAGGAAAAGTGTCGTACCAGCCTCTGTGTTGTGAGGTAATGAATGTAAAGTTAAAGTTAACCTCTAAGATGTGAGGTACATGACTACGTGATCGATGGTCTCAAGTCTTTCGCAAGGGAAGCATCATGTATATGATCTCATGATTAATGAGATGGTACGAACACTACAGTAAGAAAAGGAAAGTGAATGCAAGATAAAGAAAGTTAAGAAATGAGAATAGTAAGTTAAAGTAAGATAAGAGTATTCATAAAATGCTCCTAATTGAGAGTTAATAATTGAGCATAAATGGAATCATGCATTTTAATTCTGCTTGAATTCCTTTTTATGAAATATTTACATGTCATGTTATGAGAGACAGTTTGAGAAATGTTTTACGTTAAACGTTTATGAAAAACGTATTTATGTTTATGATTAACATTCTAAGGAATGTTTTGTATAAATTGTTTATGAAAAGATTTTCATGATTATAAGAAAAGGGTTTATAAAGGATGCTTTATGAAATGCATTCTAATGATTGACGTTAAATGTTTTATGAAAGCGTTTATGAGAAACGTTTTATAAATGTTTCAAGCGTATTATGAAAACGTTTATGAGGAACGTTTTAGAAGTGTTTTATGAAGAATGTTTATAAAGTACGTTTATGAAGAATGTTTCAAGAGGAAAGTTTTTATGAGAAAAGTTTTAAAGTATGTTTTAAACGCTTTGTGAGT